>JARRAA010007177.1:0-41249 GCA_030557295.1 Ecitodaemon sp. MM-2014
AATCTATGTGGAAATAAATAATTTCTTTGAGAAGTTTTACTTTCAACTAAAATTTTTTTACAAAATACTTTGCAATGTTCCGATGTCAATACACATTAAATTATAAGATATACCTAACAATGTTAATTGAGATCTTATAGACAATTTCTTTGGCTTTCTCAATATATATAACTTATGCTAAAATTATACAGGGTGTTTAATCAATCTGAAAATTTCCATCAGCATAACATTTTTGCTTAAAATGTACAGCGTCAATTTAAACACCCTGTAATAATGCCACTTTTAAAAATATCAAATCAAACTAACCAAATCTTGAAACTACCATTATCTACCTTTCGAGAAACGTTCGACTTATGAAAATCCAATACAGGGTGTGCGAATAAAGAGAGAATTTCCACGACGGTGCAATTCCCGCAATAATCATCCATCAAAAAGTGTCGAAAAAGGTCGGCATAAAGGCGTGGAAAACGCACAAAAGAAAAATCTTCGGCCATAAAACGAGGCGCAAATATATTAAGATATAAAAGACGCACGAAAATGAAAAGTAATGCGGCCTTAATGAATGGCTCAGCGAGGCTTAATGACTTTCGAAATTAAAAGCGAACGCAAAACACAAAAAAAAGCGTAAGAAAACGTGGAGATGTCGCGCGGAAAGAAGGCGAAATAAATCGCCCGGCGCGACGAAATCCTCTCCCGAGAGAGGGGAACCCTTTTCGGGGCGTTCGAGGGGCGGCAATTGAAATTAACTTGTTTTAAAAGCGGCGTCGCTTTTACGCGTGTTTTTCGCGCGAATAATTCTCAAATTAAATTTCATAAATAAAGAGCGTCGGCCGAAAAAAAGGCCTCGCGCGAACGAACGGAATACGGACACGTTGAAACGATATTAATTCACCTTTCTGGGGGGTTGAAAGGGCGTCTAATTAGTTATTCTTTTATTCTTTGTGGAGGAACGCCAACAGACGCGACGAAAAGGCTTCGAGTGTCAGTCAGTCAGTCGGCGGGCATGATGACATCAAACGCTCGAAAGGAAAACAATTTCCCACCCCCCTCAGGTGAAGTGATGACTTTCGAAGGGATGTTTAAGGCACGATTTTTATTCCACGCGTTGGCGTCGTGCGTTTGGGTGGAAACGCGAGGTGCACTTTGCAGGCGCGTCGCGAGAAAATAAAAGCGAAGTCCTAAGTAACCGCCGCCACCGTCTGCAGGGGTGGAACGCGCGGGTGGCAAACGTACGAACGTCAGCTCGCATTTTCTTATCGCGTTTATCGCGCGCCTCGCGATAAAGCGAATTAAAATTCTGTTCGTCGCTTTTTTTGCGCGCCGGCCACGCGGAAAAACTACCCCGACGGCGTGCGTCAGGTCGTTAGGGTAGTTTCTCCTCGTCTTTATCGCTCTTCCGGCTAATCATTTAGATTCTTATGTCTGACGCCTGTTTGTGTCATTCCGTTCCTCGTCAGGCGGCGGCGGCAATGGCGGCGGCGCCGTCGCCGACACGTTGTAGTTTCATTAGGAACGATTATAAATTCACCCTTGCGAGCGTGTTTTCTAAATAGACACGTTTTTCTTCTAAATACGTCTATGATTCAAGAGTTTTTCTATTTAAAAAAACACGTCTTGTTCCTTGATGACTAATTTACTTTATCGCCCCGCCATTTTCCCCTCGATTAACACATCGTGACAAAATAATATTCTTTGCATATCATATGTATCCGGCTTTCTTGTGATATATTAATGAATAACTTTATATACAGGGTGTAGTAGTAAATTAATCATTTCCCAAGCAAGACATAATGGGACCGCATACAAACACTTTACAAGTTTTAATCAATTTCCAGGGACACCCTGTGCACAATCTTAAAACTTTTGATGTAATTATAAAGCCAATAAAAGGCACTATGAAAATCTGGAAACGATTTTGCACAATCATAATTATTACGTGAGTTATTGAACTATAAACTTCACGAAATTTTATTTGGTAAAAATGTCTATACACAGTTAATTCGTAACTTTAACTACCTGTATCTTCCAATTCGTTTGATATTTGTTGACTAAAGAAAAGTTTTTATATTAACCATTTATCTGGCTCTTCTTTGATGTATTACTTAGTCACTTCGCATATAGGGTGTAGGTGTAAATTGCAAATTTCCTAAGTAATAGAAAATTGGATAATTGAAAATCAACTTTTACTTTTTATCATTTTCCCACGATACCTTGTAATTAGTATCGAAACCATTGACGTATTTGAAAAGTTTATAAAAAGTTCTATCAGAATGTGGAAGTTTTATGCTCGTATCGTTATTAGAAAGAAAGTTATTGAAGTTCGAATTCGCTCATTAAAATTTTCATCAGAAGAGCGAAATCTCTTCGCTTTTAGCGCCCCGACAAACGATTGGAAATCTTCCACTTTTTCAGTTTTCATTGGCAATTGTGTCGCTTCGTTCCACGCCGTTTTGCCTCGCCGAAGCAGCGGCTTTGTGCCTGCAAAGCTCCCACACTCGCGCGCGCGATTTAAAAACAGCGACACCGAGAAAAACACAAAGGAAGCGAGCGAAACATTTTCCGCGCGCGCGCGCGCCTTTCGAGGCGTCCTTTTTGTTTGCCGCCGCTTCCACATGCATATAATGTCCCGCAGATGAAGGGCCACTCTTTAAATGAAATTGAAATGGATCTGTCTGCGCGCGGGGGCGGCGAGGGAGGCGGCGGAACACATGGCTCGGCAAGCGTTACGAAGTTACGCCGTCGGCTAATGGAAAACGCGCGCTAATGGAAATGGAAACATTTTTATTCGATCGAAAAACGAAGAAAACGCAAAAGGAAGCGGGGCACTCGAAATCTCCTGAAGGAAAAAGGAAGGAATGCGGCGGCGAGGAGGAAAAGACGGCCGCGCTTTTAATATTTATATTATTTGACGCACGTTGTCGAAACATGCGGGGCGCGCTTTTCCGATGCGTGCTTTCCGGCCGGAAATCTCTCTATGAAAACGCTATTATTTCCGGACGAAAGTGCACCGGAATGAATTTTTAATGAGCGCCGCGCGCGCGCGGAATTACGCGTAATGAGCTGCCGAGAGGAAATGAAAAAGCTTTCGCGTTTTGATGCGCGGGAAATTAGTTACATCACGTCAAAGTTCGCGCTGCAAATTAAACGCACGCATTTTTCATGCGCGAACTTCAACGGCGCCCACTGCTCGCACGTAACGAGATATTTTAAAATGTTGCACGGGGTTATATTGTGTACCTTTCCTGCTATCAGGGAGTATATCAGTATTTATTATTTGATACAGGGTGTCCTCATAAACCCTATTTTTAAGAAGCGTTGCATTTCATATGATTTCTATGCACAGGTCGGGAAAACTTTAATTTACGGCTGCACCTTGTATAATAATTAAATACTATAAACGTCGAAAGAAAGGCTATTAAATTCTTCATTTAAAAATGCTATAGTCATACTATTAAATCCATTTGTAATGTAGTATAATTAATGTTGAAAATGGTAACATCGCAACGTCACAAAAACGCCCCCTGCTATTATCATCAAACTTTAGACACAGATAACTAATGAGCTAATGAATATTTTTAACTTAATTTTGCACTATTATAAGCAAAATTTAATAGGCTTTACGAATATATATAAGAAAATGTGTTTCTATACAGGGTGTAGTGGTAAAATGAATATATCCTTCGCCTTGACCAAAAACAAAAATTTTAGCATTATATCACAAAATATTAATTTCTGGCCACACCCAGTGCGGAAAATCGATAAGTTCAGTACACGTGTAAAGCCAAAAAGTTGCTAAATCGTCTCCTGCGACGCCTGCGAATTTTTCTCAAACGTAAAAAAAGTTACGCCACTTTAAACTCGTCGAAAAGAAAAACGTTTGTCTCGCGCGCGGCGAATCGCCCGCTTAACACGCGTTCGCTTCGACGCGCCGCCCGCAAACGATCGTTAAGCGTGAGCGGCGGCGGCTTTTTCCACCTCGCGTCGTAAATTTCCCGGCGTCGGTGCGCGCGTAATTGTTAAAATATGAATTACGCTAAACGGCGGTGACAAACGCGGACGAGCCGTGCGTTAAACTTTTCCCGCCCGCGCGCCCTCGTCTCCGGCGCGGTGTTTTCCTTTCCATTATGTTTTCCGGCGGCGGGCGCTTCGACTTCTTAAATTCCGCGCGGGCGCCGAATAAATGTGAAAAATGCGTGTCGTTAAATTGAAAAATGCGCGACGTGTCGTTGCGTAATGTTTAAAAATTGCGCGTTTTTCCGGCGCGCCGCCTCCGCCGAAACGAGCAATTTGGCGGCGCGCGCTCGCACGTGATCTATGAAATAATAATATTTAATCATAGTTTTTCTCGTCGGAAAAATAAATTTTACGTTGGCGAGCGGCAGCGATGAACGCGCGCGCTTTATTTGCGTTTTACGACCACACTCAGTATAAAAACATGTACGACTATGCATTTTCCGAGAGCCAGAAAAATTCTCTCTTTAATGGTGGTGACTTTAAATATTTATCTTCTCTGCTCTACTTGTAATTAAAGAACAAAATTTAAAAACTGCAAATTACGGTCAGTACTTCAGAAACTTATTAATATAACATACTGCTAGCATCGTGATTAATTAGTGTTTATCATATTTGGATAGCCGAGGAAATTCTTTGTGCCATATATTTTATTCCAGTCTTCTGCCACCCCCAACAGTCGCATAATCTCACTTTAAAGTTGGAAAACTTTTAAAATCTACATTTCTCCATTTTCAGAAAGACAATTCATATTAAAGGTGCATAACCTCAACTTCCGGGGTAGTACGCAACTAAACCGCCCCGTGCCGAAAAATATAACCGCTGCCTCACCACAAGTGCCGCCCCCGAGACGCGCGCGTGCACGCATTGACCTCTTTCTGCGTTGCGAGTGTCGATGATGAATATCTGCGGTTCGCCGGGGGGCGGTCGAGAAGGCGGCGTGCATATGTTACCCGCCGGCTATTTTTCGCTTTCCGCGCGTCACACCACCGCCGCCGAGGTGGCGGTAGTTACGGTGATCCTCCCGAGGACGCTGTTCTCCTTTGACGGATGTCCGCGGGCGGCGGCGGCGATTTTTTATCGCCCGGCGAACCTCCTGCGGGATTCGACGCGCTCTAACCGGTGCTCAGTTTAAATGACTAAGCGGGGGCGGTCGGCACCGGTTCGCGAAGTGCAATTCATCAGCGTTTCGGGCCGTTGCAAAAAGCAGAAAATGCGAAAAATAATTTAGAGCACACTTTGATCAAAACCCACGAGTTAAGGATGAAGAATATCTTCAAGGATAACAAGTCATACATTTTCTAAAAGGGCAAGGAACAGGGAATCGGGATTTGAAAGAAGCAACAAAATATATTTAATTGAACAATAGTTATTCGGCTTTGAAAAAATAAAATACAAAAAGGTCTACGTTCCAGATAAATTTAATTTGCGATGACACCCTGTATATGTTTATAACAAACTTTATATAATGTGAAAGCTGATTAAATTCCCAATAAAATCCTGAAATTTTCATGTGAATATCTGTTATATCCTTGGAGTTATTCGGTGGGAAAATTTCGTCCTGAAAAATTTCCCACAATTTCGGCATCTTCAAAGAATCCGGATAAAAAAATAAGAGGTTAAATAAACAATCGCGGTCCCTGATCCTTTTTGGAGCCTCCCCGAATCCGGATGCAACCTTTGCATCCCTTCAAAACCTTGCCGCGCGATTTATCTTTTCCCTGTGGTTTTTCCGCGCCCCGCTCTCCCTTTTGCCCGAAACGATACGTTCGACGCAAGGACGAGCGCAAGATATTATCCGCTTGTTATGGTCCCCGCGACGAGTTTAAGGACTCGGAAGAATTTCGAAAACCCGCCCCAAACACAAAGATTAAACACGAAGCGGCGGCGGCGCGCGTGGCGCTCAACTCGTGCGTCTAATTCTTTCCCGCCGCCGCCGCCGTCGCCGCCCACCGCGGGCGGGATAAGAACCTTGCGGCGCATTGTGTGCCAGCGACATTGTGCGCGGCGGCGGTTCGAGCGCGAAAAATCGACAGAGAGACAAACGAAAAGTTTCAGAATGATTTACCGTCAACCATGGACACTTTAAAATTTCACGCTGATGGCGCCTTTTCATCGTATCGCCAGGACCTCCTCCTCCTTATTAATACTCTCGAGGTAGGATTTGTCTGAGAGGGAATTTAATCCTCTTTCGAACCATGTACAGCACGATATGTTCAAATACAGGGTGTAGTCGTGAATTGTACTTGAATAAAACGTTACAAAATATGCTGAAATACGTATTGTTTTATATAATGGCTATTTACGAGAACACTCAGTATATATAGATGATAGTTTTATAGGGCACCTGTTAGAGGAATAAATAAAATATCATAATGTGAAGAGAATTTGTTTTTGTCTACATTTGTTTAATAGATATAGGGTGTCAAAGTAAGCTATAGAAATAAATTTGAAATTATCACAACCACTATGTAATATAAATTTATTAATTATTTACGAGCATTTGTAATCAATAAATAGAAATTAATATACTCGTGCGTATTAGCAAATTTAATTGGCTTTCCGAATATACGGGCGATATTTAAAATTTTTTAAGAGGTGTAGCAGTAAATTAAAAATTTCTGTTCCTTTACATGTTTTGACCTGAAAATTTCCGTATTTAGAAAAATATATTTTACTAGAACACCTTGTACATAAAATTACTTAAGCTATATATAATCGGATTGCCAAATAAATTATCTATGATGCTGTAGCTAGCATTTTTAAATCTCATTAATCCCCGAGTAATAATTAAGGGTTGAAATTGCCACTCAATTGATCGTTTTTTAGAAATCTATTCATTCCAGGATAATTCGTCGAAATTCAAAGGATTCCGGCAATTTCCGCGTAATTTTCGACCGGTTTTTGATTTACACACCGATAGTGTTTGCGTGTGCGTCCGTGCGATTAGGTAATTTCGGCACGCGCGGCGGAAAAGCGTAAATAATCGTCGGGCACCGCGCGCGCCCCCGTAATAAAATAAAGGACGATGATTAATGTAAACATTAATTGGCACGAGGATTACGGGCTAAACAATGTTTGTCTAGGCGAACCGAACGCCGGAACGGCGGCGCTCGCATGCTTCGCATGCTTCTCGCATCGGCGGACCAGTGACACTCAAACAATCGCCATGCCCCGAACGCCGCCCCCTCCGCGGAAGCGTCCCGAAGTTCGGCGTCGCGCATTAATTAACGTTATAATTTCGCGGCGAGCGCACAGTTTGTGCGCCGCCGGCGGAAATTAGCCGCCGAGCAAATATTCTTACGCCGCGGGCCGACGTTATCCGGGTTATTAAATTACCTCAAACGTTTACGTTTACGTTCACCTGAACCTTCATCTTCGGGTATCCGCGGCCGCGCGGCGTAAAACGATACAACAATAAATAATAATGTTGCGCCGCAGCGCGGCTAACGCGAGATTTATTTTAATATAAATCCGCCGCGCCGCGATGCGGAGGCGCCGGGCTCGCTCGCGCGCACGGTTTATCCTTATCGTCCTTGTGGCAGACGCACCGGCGGCGCGGCGCCGACCCGCGTGATGGACGGTTTTCACGCGCGCTGCGCCTAATGGCTTGGCATGCATGTGTGAGCAAACGCGATTTTCACCCAGTTACAACCCTCTGACTCAGTTTTATGGGTAAAATTTGACCAACTTTGGTTATTCAACTATAACTTTTAAAGTTTTTGACAGATTTGGTTTAAAAAAATATTTTTGCATAACAGAATAAATTGTCTATTCGAAGACTCAAGGATAATTTATATCGGTTTCTTAGTTTTCGTGTAATTAATTTGTTAACTTGATAAAACCACTAGTTCAGGGTGTAAAGTGACTATTATTGTAAGGCGTTGGTAATTTGTTTATAACTCTTTAGTAGTCCAATCAATTTTGATTAAATAATTTTCGTGCATAGTCAATTACATTACGCATTTTTATTTGTAAAGAAAATAGTTTAATATTTACTAGTTTCTTTGTAATTATTTATTAAAGTCTGATAAACAATTTGGGCAAAGCACATTTTTGAAAAAACTTTACAAAATTGTTTCTTACATTTTATCCATTCAATGGATTTTGCCCAAGATCATACTCTAAATACTCAAATAAATTCCCTATTGATTCGTGAAAAGAGCATTCAGAAAACTCTCCCCTAACCAAAGTTCCTCGCCCCCAAATGTTGAACTTCAAAAGAAAAGCTACAAAAATGCTTTTTTTGTAAAAATCTTTTAAGAATATTATTTATGAATATATTAGCCTCATATAATGCTCGTTTGGTTCTAATTAACCATACTTTTATGTGCTGCAAAGATTTCGTCAAGAATGTTTATAGTTTATGAATAATTGCGCGCCAAAGTGGAGACTTTCATCAAAATTTAATCGAGAGTAAATATTGCGTTACCCTATCATGTCAAACAAAGTTAAAGTCTATTTTCTTGTTCGGCGCGGCAGTTTTCGAGCGCCTTTGGTACAACTTTCCGCCCTGCGTCGCATCAAATTCGCGGAAAAGTCGACGCCGCCCACCAAGGGGGGGGTGTTGTGTCGGCCGCGCGCGAAATATAGAATTAGAAACGTGTGTCGCGCCGTCCCGACATGAATGCTAACGAAGAACGCGCCGCCCGTCATTTTCCCCGCGCTGCTCGGCTCGCGGAAATTTTGGAAATAGTTGGAAAGTCGATGCGGCAAGAGGGCGCGCGCGGAGAGTGACGAGGGTGGAAATCAAAGATATGCGCAAAGTTAATAACGCGAATTTTCGCCCGGCTGGCATGTTGACGGCGCGCCGAGACGCCGCGACGAGGGGTGTAAACAGTAAACGAGCAGAGCGATGTTCATCTCGGCGCGGGGGGCGGCGCGGCGCGCTCGGAGGAAAATGTCGGAACGACGAAATGACTGAAATGACTAAAACGATGCGAAATGTTCCGAAATAAGCGACGAGGAACAAGAGGACGGAGACGTCGGGGGGCGGCTGGCGGGCGGCGGCGCGTAGGTAAAAGTCGTATTGTCTTTCGAAAGGGCGAACCGTCGAATCGAGTCTAAGTCGAGTTAAACTTGGCGCGATCATCGCGTCAGATAGAAATTCTATTTCGCAACTTTGGCGAGCTTTCACTTTGAGGTTAAATTGCACAAAAACGATGATAGCCGCGGGCGCCATTCCAACGCCGCCACGAAATATACCTGATTGACTATACACGACATCATTTTCACCTAATTTCGAAAAGTTTAAATTGTATTTATTAATTTTTGAAAAATAGTTGTTACGAAACACGCGAAATAAGTGCAATGAAGTTTGGTAATTAATTATGACCAAAATATTACAAGAATCTTTAAGGAGATGGTGTCAGTTATTAGAGAATTTATTCGAAAATATTTTTGTAAAAATATAAATGAAATCAATCAAATAATTTAAAAGTTATTAATATTTAAGTGGCGACTTAAATAAAATAATTTTTTATTCCAGCAAAAAATATCGCTTAGAACTTTGATAATTAATTCCAGGTAAACGGAAATAATTAGGTATCTGTGCTTCTCACCATCATCAAGAAAATATATTTAGGAGTATAAACAATTTTTTTTACGAAAATCTACCGACGTGTTTAGGAAATATGAACAAAAATGTACGACAAGTCAACTTTTGACTTTCAACAATATAAATGACCAAGAACACACTGTATATAAATATATCACGTACGCCATGATTAGGAGTAATAAAAACATGGCAGGACAAAAACGAAATAGCAATAAAACACTCTCCAGCGCCCCTAAAACACCCCCGGGCGAGGGAAAGCAACGCGAAAAAAAAACTGGCACGAGCAAAGAAGTAAATTGAGTTATTAGCACTTAATTAATGCAAATAAGTAATTAAACTAGGAAGGTGGCGGCGCGTACGTGTCGCCTTTCTTTCGTTCGGGCGACGGCGGCGGCGACGGTGGCGGCGGTTGCGCGTCCCAGTATTGATTCGTTCGACATCGGCGCCGCCGCCAAACACGACGACGGAACGCGTCACGCAATTCCGAGTGTGCTTAAGTCTTTTATTATTATTGCGCGAGCGACATCGGCGCGCGCGCGGGCGGCGGCGCGGGGGCGGCAATCGTTCATTTCGGTGTTTCGCGCCACTTGTTTCGTTTCATTACGTTTCATTGTAATTTTATACATCTTCTCGCGAGACGCGCGCCGCCGCCGCCTGAATACCGAATGTAAAACATGCAAAATACTAAACAACCCCGGAGTTACCGGCGCCGCACAATGCCAGAAGTATAATGGCGGGAATTTAGTGAGGGCGTAAATAAATATGGAGGCAAAGAGTCACAAAATGGATGGAGGTTTTAATGGGTATTTTTCGCACGAGGGTGGATTACGACACGTTCGCGTATTTTGACGATTATTTTCGAAGCGCTTGGTGGATTTTGATGAAATTTTGGAAGAGTATTGTTAAATATATTCTTTATCAGCCAGTCAAAAGCGAATTTCATTAGCTCTAGTAGAATCGTATTAATTAATTAGTAAAATTGTTACTTTCTTAAATGGACGATTTCTGACTTTTCGAAGTATTTGGCCTCTAACGGCTGGAAAAATTTCGTCCAGGAAATCGACTTTAATAAAATGTAATTCTCAATTAAATTGTCTATTAATATCTGCAGAGAATAGTGAACTAGCTTTATAAGCTTCCATGATATGCGTTTTCAAAGTTGATGATGCTTTCTTGTATTTCAACTATACGATTGTATAAAGTAAAAACGCATATGTTTAAAGAATCGCCTATAAATATTTTACAAATTAAGGTAGGAAAACACAATTTACTACAAGTATACATAACTCTATCATTATATAAAAAGAAAAATACTTTATAATTTTTACTTCCCGAGATATTAAGGTTCAAACTGAAGCTGCCTAAAAATCCATATCTAAAAAGTAAAAATGGCTAAAGTTTGTTTAACACCTTATAATTAATAAACGAATCATTAAATTTGTTTGAAATACGACTAATAGGAAGAAAATGAAATATACTTTGATATAAAACTAAGAAATTTGAGCTACCCCTATTACTTTTCAAGTTATCCCTCTTAAAAGTTCACAAAACTTTTCCCCTGCTCAAAAGTACATTTCTCAAAACGTTTTTGTTTATAAAACAACAAATATCGAATAAACTATTGAACAATTTATAACCAAATATAATGTATAAGATTAACAATTAAATTCCCTATCAACCCCATTGAAAATAATAACTCGACAGTGATTACACCCCACGTAATCGTCAATGAAAGTCGCGAATAAAAATCGCGCGCCGCGCGCATTTTGACAAATCGCGTTGGCGCAGACTATAAAAAGCATTCATGGCGGCGGCGGCGGCGGCGGACATGCGCATTGTGCAATTATGCAGCGCTAAATAGCGCACGCCGAGGCGGAAAAGAGGGCAAACAAACTGGTAATTGAAATATTGCGACTGCCCGCCCGCCGCCCGGCGCGCAATCGATACGCGGCCGAAGTTTTGATCGCGCCAACGTCCGGTCGGGGGCGGCGGATGTCACGGATGCATTACACATTACAAATTAGCCGGGCGTTTGTAAGCGTCGCACGGCGCCCAGAAATATGAATATAATATGGGCCGTAGTTGGCGGTAATTAAATTGGCCCGCTTTAGCCGCCCCCGCCTACATACCAACTGCTCCGAACGTAGAAAATTATTTTTTTCGCCATAATCAGCACAATATCATCTGTTTCTAAAAAAATAACAATTTTGGACAGACTGTATATTTTACATACCATGTGTCCGAAGGATTTTTTCCGAAAAAATTCGAAAAGTGCTTGCTTTTCGGAGATTCGCAAAGATATGGTGTCGATAAATTTGGAGAATAATGAAGCGCAAGGACACACTGTATATCGGAATATATTGGTCGAGAGAGAGATGTTCGCTACATTATAACCAAATATTAGTTCGGTTGTTGTTGGCAAATACGCGCCATTAATAAAACACGAGCACCCACTTCAGGTCGCGGCGGGCGCGGCGTGCATAAATACTGCATTCGTGTCGGAGCGCACTCCCCCCCGGCGGCGGCGGCGGCACCGGCGAGGTTGGGAAAACACCGCCGGAAAACAAACATATTGCGCGAGCGATTTTTATCGTCTCGTCGCATTTTAAACAGGAATTGTTTACAAACTAATAACCCACCCCCATCGCCGAACCCAACGACGCTTGAAACGCTTATTATGTTGCACTGCTAAAAGAATTTTCCGCGAAAATTCCGGGAAATTCTCGCACTTATCGAACGTTTAAATTGTCGGAGCGTTGCGATATCGAACTGTAACAAAATGTTCGCCGCGTCTTTAATGATTAATAACTTCGGCGGCGATAGAGGGAGAAGGGTGGTTTTAGCGCCGATTAATAAATAATTTATTCGCCTACGCGCGCTCGCAAAATTTAATACGCCTTCGACAAATAACACGCTAGATATATTAAATATTCTTTGGTTATTGCGGCGCTCTTGTTTAATTTTAGTGGAAAATATATTCGATGCATGTTTAATGACGAATAACTCGAGTAGTTATTGTGGCAGAGGGTTGAACTCGATGGGAATTTATTAATAATGCATTCCTTTATTAGTGTGCTAAATATGAGCTTTGTAGGTTTTGTACTTTTTGTTGCATCGTAGAAAATGTAAACAATTGCGTTCTCGATTATAAATATCCATTGTATGGACTTAATGACTAATAACTCATTAGCTAATTAAGATTGTGACATTTTCGTATCGCCAAATTTAAGAACATTTAGCTGCGCATATACTTTGCAAATTTTGTAAAAATTAGATGATTAGATTAAAAGTTATTAATAAATTAAGAACAGAGGATTTTCGTAAATTCAACTTTCTTTTGTTTCAACACAAATACTCAGGTTTCTGATTTAATTACGCAAAAACTAATTAAGATTGAAACTCCTACTCTTCATCAATCGATAGAGCATATATTTCTAAATATGCGTACATTTTAATGATATACATAGTTAGGTGGGTAATTGCGCAATTAATTAAAATTTCTTACATTGACCAGTAAAACTAAGAAGAAGAAATATCATTCCTCCAACTTTCGTAATTAATATCATAAAAACTAATCAACCCATAGTGAAACTCTCATCTCCATCTTGGCCAGAACTTATCTCTCTGTGTCTGCACAAAATTTGGTTTCTGCACCATAATTAGTTTCCGAGCAAAACGAAAATATCCAACAAGAAGCAGAATTCGGTGTAATATCTAAAGACATTAAACGCATCCTTCAAGGATCGCCAGGACCTTCCGCGCCCACGCACATGAATTAGAAGGCAATATGCTGGTGGGATGGCGTCTTACGATCCCGGAAAGGGTGTATCCTATCTGTGACCGCATCAATTAACCGCTTAATGGAAGCGAGAAGGTAAAAGGAGGTCGAAGGACCTTCGCAGGACTTTGGCGCCGCGCGACACTAGCTACAGGCCGCGCCGAGGCATTTTCTATTTTTCCTCGAAGGTCTCCGGGCGCTATTGGATTTTTAAAGCCACAAAGCCGCGTTTTACGGCCGCTTAGGGACGGCCAGGACGAAAAGGACGACGCGAAGATACATTCCCCCAGGATATCTGACTAAGTGTATGCGACCGATATAATCCCATCAACTAACTGCAGACGCAGCCGAAACGAACCGAGAGCGTGTTATCCTTGGAAATTATCCTTCGCATCCTTGAAGCATACAAGGGCCAAAGATTAAATAATGCAGAATAAATTTTCGTCTTGCGGTGTCGAAAAATTTCCGAAGTATAACGCAAGGACGATCGAGGACGATTTATCCTGATTTTAGTTTTTCGACATTTCGAACGTTTCGGCTTGTGTGTTCGTGGTCTTTGTCTGATTGTAAGACGCCGCCGACGGGACGAGTGTCCTGATCCCGGAGCGGGATCAGGCAGCCGGAGGAAGAAATTCCTCGCATACGCCACGCCGGACGGAATAATCTGTGATTCTAGGCACGCCCATTCAGCGAATCCTTAATATCCCTCGTCCTGAATTGTGGATCCTTGACCAGGACGACCGAGAAATACGAGGAGTACCGAGGATAATTCGCGAATTCATTACAAAAACAAGTTAAACAACTTTAGAGTCTTGCTTCAATTATTTTTCGCGTGGAAATCCTGAAAATTTCCATTTTCGGTCGGGAAAACGCAGGACATCAGAATTTCAGGATAACCGGATATCAAAGCAAATATTTATATTAGCAATGCCCTTTGCGTGGCCTTTGAAACGTCCGCCCTACGCGTTCGTCTGGATTCGCGCGATTCCGAGATATGATCCTTTCGGAAATATGGAAATTTTCCACTTTTACAATTTTCCGCCGCGCGCGGGACACGTCGCTCTCCTAGATCAATGTTTTAGTTGCTTAGTCATTTGTGTGTTTCCGGGGCGTGCACGTCTGGTGCGTTTTGCGACGACTTCCAGGACGTTCCCGGCGAGTTTCAGGACGAGCTTCCACGCTCGTACATCAAAAGGATGCGCGCAGTCGAAAACAATATGGACGCGGAGACGCGACGCGCGCGACGTATATGGCGCGCATGTAGATTTATGCATTTTTTATTTATATCCTTTCCGGTTTTCCACGGGTTTCCATCGCTGCGCGGAAATTCGGAGCGTCCTCGACAAGACCGATCGCGTTTTATTTCGCACAATAAAAGTTGATAGTTATTTACAGATTACGCCGAGATTGCCAGAGGGATATTTGTGAAAATTTGCAGGAGTATTCAGGAGGAAATTCTGTATCTTAGAAAGCTTTATTTTTGTTTATATGTTTGATACTTTCGGAGATATTTGATATCAAAATCGATCAAAAAATGTATCATGTTTTCCAATGGGAGTTATGTAATTGTTTACGTTATATTTAATTACCCCAAAACTAACCGATGGAAATTGATGAAATTGATCATGGTTATACAAAAATAAATGCTGAATATTTCTATTTTTTGTATGTTAAAATATCATAGATAGTTTTTGAGATAAATGAGAGCAAAATTAATTAAAGTTTTTAACCTGGAATTTACATCTGTTTTTAAATCCTTCCTAAGGCGAGAGAACTAATTAATTACAATTCATTAAATTAACATACGTACAAAGTATGAAATCCTGAATACTTTACGCTTGCATAGTTGAAATTATCATTGTTAGTTTAAATGATAGTTGAAGGTAAAGTACGAATACAATATCCACAGTTTGCATATCTCAACTTTGACCCTTAATAGAAACCAAACTATTAGTGATACAGTACTCTTCTTTCCACCAATATATTTACATTTTCATTCTTAATCATCCTGTTTTTGGTAAATTAAGATATCTCTACTAGTACTCTGTCAATTAATTATTTTTCAGCCATAAACACTGGACAGATAATTTTTTCTTGAAACTTTATATCATTGCCACATTTTAACACCCTGTGGAAGGAAATCTAAAAAAATAACTGCCTCGCAACAGCCACTAAAATATGCAACATTTAATCCTCCACGCCCCATGTGGAATGCATGAAAATCCGCCGATTCATTTCCGCCATATTTTGTTTCATTCGAGCAACGTGAACTTTAGCAATTACACGTAGCAAATTAAAACGGACGTTTCCGAAATGTTTCAAACGAAATAACTCGACAACGAAAAATTGCGCCGACGGCTATTTCACGTTAACGCATGGAGAATTTATCCTTTCATTTAATCGTATTTATTATTAAAAAATCGCTTTGTTAGTTTTCGTGGAAAACGCAATTTTATAAATGTTTTCACGTCGAAAAAATCCGTTCGAAATTCAGCTAAAATTCTTGTTGAATTGTAGTGCACGATATTTCGAGCGTGTTTGGGTGCATGCGTCGGTGTATACGTGCGTATCAAGTGGGAGAGGCGCTGCAAGTCGGAGTGTAATTGAATATTTGATTAATTAACCACCTTAATTAGTGCGCATGTGCGCCAGCTTTTCGTCCTCGCGTTCGTCGCCGCGGCGGAGTTTGCTAATTTAGTCTAGGTACACACGCCGCCGCCGAGACGAAACGATCATTTCCGCCTCGTTTCCACCCTCTCGCATGTAAATCGAATAAATAATGATAGAAACAGGGTGGAAATTTTCCTTCGACTGCTGCAACTTGAATTCTTTCACGAAACCTTGAATAACTTGCAAACTAACTAAAATATGTTTCGTTTCTTAATGGACATGAATAAACAATTAAATTCTGGAGAATTTAAAATTTGCTAAGACATCCCACCCCTATTGGTTTAAGTGTTAGCCGGGGGTTAAAGTCCAGGTTAAGTTTCAGGTAAACATCTTTCGGCACACTTGAACTTTTTTTTTAATAGCAGACTCTTGGTTCTCTCAAAGTCGCAACAAGCCTGTGTCGAAAGCCGTTTAAATTTTGCCACCCCCTGCTTTGCACCCCTTGCGGACGCCGCGTTATCGGTACCTGAAGTTGCTCAAAGGTCAGCTCCTTCGCTATCGCCGTCGCGGGCAAGTTGCGCCGGGAAAAGTCGCCGGTGGCCGCCTCCGACGAACTCCGCGCGCAGTTTTCAACGTTTCGACGGCCGGCCCGGGGACGGCGGCGGTCGCGGCATTCCGGATCGAGCGCGACCGGTCAAGCGCTCGGCGAGTCAATATTACACATAAATGAAGCGTAATAATGGCAGTCGCTCCGTGGAGATTTGCAGAGAGCGGGCCGGTCCCGGTCCGAAAACAGGAAATGGAACCGGCCGGAAGCTCGCGCGCCGCCCCCGGCCGCGCGCGCTGTAATGACAACAATGCCCGACGCCGCCGAAACACAGGAAGCTCGCCGGCGAGATATTGGCCTTCTAATGGTCATCGTAGAATTATGCGATTTGAATGTCGCTTGTTTGCCGCCCCCGGTCCCACCGATAGTGCGTTTTAAACTATTATACCATGTGCCTGGCGAGATAAGGGAGATTAAATCGAATTAATAGCGAGAAAAACGAAGTTTGGACTAATGCTATATTTAACACCCTGTATCTCGGATACTTTCAAAGCTAGAACTTGGAACCAAAGTGGAAACGGAAGAGAATCTATTTCTTTATTTGCGTGAATTTTTTGAGATTTTTCTTAACAAGCATGCTCACGTTATTGTAAGATATCTACGAGAAAGACAATTGACACAATTGAGATAGAAAGGCAGAAGTGATGTATTAATATAATAACTAATAAAATAGTGTTTTTAAATATTTGTAATTTGGCAAATTTATTCAGTATTATATTTCCTATAAAATCGTGTTTAAATTTTGAATCTACCCCCAACAGTTTTAAAGTTATTGGAGTTTGAAATCCTTCAAAGTTTTTGTCGATAAAAAAGTACATTAGCCCATTTTCCCTCAAAAAGTAAAACAACTACCTAGTTCACAGAAAATATCCTTTAGGATGTTATTGCCAATAAAACTCTCTTTCTAATAACTCCACCCTTAAAATTGAAACCCTTTTTGTTCGAACGTAATTTACGTTTCTTTCGATCGACCGAATATAATATAAACAGAAATTGTCAGAAGTGAAATGCATTAGTATTATTGCAATAACCAAAAAAGTTGTATCTATAAATATTTGAGATGTGATAGACATATTCAGTATTTAATTCTTTATAAAATTTTATTCTGATTTTGAACCTAACCCTAACAGTTTTAAAGTTATTGGGGTTTAAATTCCGTCCAGGTTCTTGTCGCCTGGAAAAGTGCAGCTGCGCATTTTCCCCAAATAGGCAAACAAGTGCGCAGTTCACGGAAAATGCCTTTATAGGGTCTTATAGCCAATAAAATTCTCCTTCTCATAATGCCACCCTTAGACTTCTACCCCTTTTGATTCGGACATAATTTACGTCCAAAACAACGCGCAGCAATCTCGACGCAAATGAATGTTTCCTCTCCGAAGCGCGGAAGAAATAGTCGAATTGAAGGGTTGAAAACACCCCTTGTGTAAAAATCCGCCGCGCCGCCTCGGCCAGGATCGATTTGCAATTAATTACATTTACTGCCCCCGCCCGCGCGCGCCCCCCGCCGGCAAGATGGCGGGGTGCAGGTGGGTGTAATTAAGCATAATTCCCGCATGCCATTAATAAACCCCGCGCGGCGCCGCGTGGAACAACGAAATTACACGCGAACACAGCCGAAACACGGAATAAACGAAGTCGGGAAGAAACGCGACGGGGGCGGGCGGGCGGCGCGCGCGCGCGGGGAGGGAATGCAAGGCGATTAGATTGCACCGGCACCTTCACCATCTTCGCTCCGACGTCCTTCGCCTTAATGTCTTCCTCCATTGGTCACACGATCCCTTAACGCAATAACGGTCATTGTTACGAGCCTCTTAATGCAGTTATGTTTAATATACCCGCGGCTCGAGTATCCCGCTCCTTCGTCCCGTGCCGAGGACAAAGACGTAATAGTGTTGCGAGCCTCGAGATGCGCCGCTTAGATAAAAGCCAGAAGATAACAATGCGCATTAAAGAAGGGTTCTGGCGTGCGCGAGGGCGGCGGCGGCGGCGGCGGAGGCGCGCGGAGCGGCGCACAGGTGGGTGGTCCTTCTAGCGGGAGATATTCGCGAGACACGCGCGGAATTCATAATTCCGAGCGCACGCGGGGTGAATTTCGTGCCCGGATTAACCGAACGTCTTACGTTCGAGGGGCGGTCACCGCAAACGCAATCGGCCCTTCGAGGGTCGCCTGCGCGCCGAGCAGCCAGCGATATCATTTATAAATAATATTGTATCGAGATTAAGTTTAATCTTAATTTTAGTTAAGGCGAAAAATGTTATTCGACTTTAAGTCTGGAGAACTCCGACGGTAAGCGAGCTAGACGAGTGGGGGAAGTCTCATTTACTTCGGAATTTAATTTCCTTTAAAATGCACCCTAATCCAGATTAATAGCCTCGACGGATTAGTTTTTATTGGGAATTAAAGCGGGACGTGGTTTTTCTTCGCCCAAAATTATGTCGCAAGTTTCCGCACTTGTAGCAACTGAACTATAAATTCGGCAAGCAAGAAAAGGGTGCCATCTTGTTCAGAATGTTATCCTTTATTGCTGGATTTATTTTGAATTCTATTTACAATATACTTTCCCTGTAAATATAACAAAACAGTATCTTCGCAACTTTCATTGTCAAAAATAACTGACAGTAATTCAAAGCGTTGTAGAACGGGGATTAAAAATGAAGGGAGGTAAAACATGTCGGGAATAGATACCCCATATTCTTGTTAATCTTGGCAGTTAATTTGGTAATTGTGCTTTGAACGGATTAGTTTTTATTGGGGATTAAAGCGGGGCGTGGTTTTCCTTCATTAAAAATTGTGTCGCGACTTTCCGCACTTGTAACAACTAAACTATACATTCCATTGGCACAAGAATGACATCATTTTGTTCAGAATTTAATCCTATATGAATGAAATTAATTTCACTTTTATTTATTATGTACTTTTCCTGTAAATAATAAAAAAGTAACCTCACAACTTTCATTGTCAAAAATAGCTAACAGTATTTCAATGCGCTGTAGAAAAGGAACTAAAAACGAAGGAACGTAAAACGTGACGGGAATAGATTCCTCGTGTGCTTGTTACTCTCGACAGTAAATTTGGTAATTGTATTTAACGCAGTTCGGGGTGTATCAGGCGAAAATGTAACGCGAATTTGCGTATCGCGTTTCGACGCAAAATTAGATTGAAGTGGCGGCGCCGGGAAATATGCAAATACCTTGTTTGACCTTCGGATCGGCGGCTTCGAGATGATTCGCAACACGCCATAAGCACATTATTCGCACGTCCGTCATTATCTAATCAAGCCGATTGTTTTCGGCGCGCGCGCGCGCGCCCGAAACAATGCGCGCTGATGAAGGCGCCACCGCCGCCGCCGCCGTCGGGACGTAAAGTGGAGCGCGTCACTTCAACCCTCCGACGCAAGATTGGAAATATCTAGGTGAAATGTGCGTTTTTGATGTGCGTTAACAACGCAGTGGCAGCTTTCAGCCCATCATCATCATCATCATCAACGGGAAGAGAGCGAGAGAGAGAGAGAAAGAAATAGAATAACAGGATAACAGCAGTCATGATTTCTGATTCTTCGGCGGCGCCGGCAGCGCCACACGTATTTATTAATATTCCGCGTCTCGAGGGTATTCATGACTTTGGCACGAGACCAGCGCTCCAGATTCCGACGGCGACGTTTCTTCCGCCCCCCGTCGGGGCGCAAACAAGAAACAAAGAAACGCGGCCGAATCGAGCGCGTTTTCAATAATACATAATGTGCGCAATTTCGACGCGGCGCGAGCGAAAACGAAGGAGCGACGCGAGGAAAAGTTGGCCGACTCCGGCTGCCAGCGGATGCGGGCGACAAAAACGCCGCCGACGACCGCCGCCGCCGCGGCTTCGAGAGCTTTTCAATATCTAACAACGCGAAATAATCGCGCTCGAGACGGGCCAGCGCCGGAAAATCAATTCCGAGGCGCGGCGCTCGCGAGATTAAACTTGTTAAAATGTGGCGCGAGTAACTAAGCGCGATTATTGTCGAATCTTTTAAAAATAGAGCTCCAATTGAACTCGTTTCAAGTTGGAACTTTTCGGGCCAAAAAAATTCGCTCACTTCCACGGCGAATATCTCGAATACTGCAAGAACTACAATATTGAGCATTGCGTGTCTGGATAGGGAATTTAATTGTCTATAATGGCTATTAATTTCATTAAAAATTTTAGTTTAGTTTTTGTTTTATCGGGAAAATACGAAAATATGGTAAATTTCACCATGGATTATTAGTAAATAATTTAACACCCCATAACTTCGAAATTAAGAAAGGTACGTTCATTATCTTGGTCTCATTAAAACCACAATTTCTTTCTTTGTTATCACACAATTTTTCGTACAAATCTGCAATATAGTCTCTGGGTTATAGCCAATTGAATGAAAACTTTTTTTGAAACAAACTTTTCGTTCGATATTCATGATGTGGTGAGTTTATAACCGAATAACTTCTGGACTATGAAAGATACAACTATGATATTAGTCTCATTAAAATTAGAATTTTCCCTTTTACTAGTACACTAAATATCATAAACCTCGTATAAGTAGTATTTATGATACAATTACAAATGTTATGGAAAGTTTTTTGTTTTTATTTTTCGATTTTCAGTAAATGCATACTTTAATACCCTGTAACATCTAGACTGAAAAAGATATAAGTATTATCTTGAATTCTTTAGAATCAGGATTTCAATGTTTATGATCTCCCCAAATTTCATAAATATCTATCGAATAGTTTTTAACTTGTAAGCAAAGAAAAAGTATTTTGAAACAAAGGTTTCGATTTCCGAGTACACTTCAACTTTAACACCTTATATCTGCTTATCTAAAAAAGATACAAGATCCATCTTGATGTCATTAGAACAACAATTTTTCGCTCTATGGCTCTACCAAATTTTGTAAACATTACCCGAGTTGTTTTTTAATTACGCAGAAAAATGATAATAAAAGTTTCTTTTAACAAAATCCTTGAAATGAAACCCATTAAAATATAAAATTGTTACAACTATAGTGTACTACAAGCGAATAAAACCCACATTAACATAATCTCTTCTAAAACATCAACAACATCCATTAGTTGGTTTATAAACAATGCAAAGGCAGAAAAATAACGTCAGCGTCGTACATGATATTTTAATCCGTCCGATTTTGTGATATCATGATACTATACGTTGGTCACGGTTAAATTAACAAATTCTACATTTTGCTTCTGTCCGTGAATGATTTCGCCAGCGCCGCCCCCAGCCTCGAACAAGTTCCGGTCGTAATTTGCGAGGCGCGAGCGAAAAACTTTCCCGTTGCCAAACGTGGCAGGGCGCTGGCATTAATCGACTTCGGGAGCGGTCGGATCGCATAATATTATAATAACAAAACTATAATTGAATATATTATTGCTACACGAGGCGGACGTGTTTTGATATTGTTCGCTGAATATTTAATGACGCGCTCGTCGGCCTCGTCATTGCATAAACACGTGATGGATGGGTCGGGCGCAAAACGTAAACATTTTTCAATTTCGCGCACATCATCAGAAACGGAAAATTGAATTCGATGTGAACGACCGGCAGGACGAGAGAAATTGAGACGTTTCTTCATTTTTTACCGCGCAAAATGCAATAAAAATATTGTCCTTGTTTCGCCGCGTATCCCACGTAACTGGAAAAGGATTTTTGAAGAATTTTGTATTTGCGTTGTAGGAAATTTATTTGTTTTTCACTCGTGAACTTGCATAATGTTATACCTTGGTTGGTTTTTCCACAAGGGACATTTTTTCGGAAAAGTTCTATTTTTGGTCAATAGATTTTGACGCTTTGTAACTAGGCAAATAATGTATATTTTTTATTAAGACAGATATCTTCTTTTAGAAAATTTATTGGGCTTATGAATGATTTCTATAAAATAGAAATATCTTTAATAGTTTTTCCGTGAGCATGGAATTTCCACACCGATGACAAATGAACGAAAAATATCATTCTTTATCTTTGATGCTGTATATCTAGACGACTGATACACTTTTTTGATAAAACCGAATGTCATTTTATCGAACATTTATTCGACTTTCCAATGATATATAGAAAATAGTGATACCGGTAAAAGTTTTTCCGCAAACTAAGAATTTCCATACCAAAGACTCAAAATGCGAAATTTTCATGAACAAATTTTGACAGCTCGTATTCATGGAATCAAATCTAACAAATTTAGTACCAACTTATCAAGAATTTCATCCCTCTTCAAAGTCGGCTCAAAAATATGTTCCACCCTATCCTATTCCAGCAATATACACAATTTCCTGGAAGCCACGCACGATGTCGTGGATTCATAATAACATTCACACGATTCTTTATTTTTTTCGCCTGATATCTACCCAACCGAGATACCTTTTTGATAATATCAAGCGTCATTTGCTAGGCTATTTATTCAGCTTTCCTCTTGCTATTAGAAAAGAGTGATGTTGCTAATAGTTTTTTCATAAACTAAGAATTTCCATAACAAGGACTAAAAATCCCAAATATTCATGATTGAAACTTGACAGCTCGTAGTTATGCAACCGTCCGCTCAAATCTGACAAATTTAGCGCCAATTTACCTGGAATTTCATCCCCTTTCAAAGTCGGCTCGAAAAAAACCTTCCACCCCATCCCGCCATAGAAATATCCACAATTTCCTGGGAGCCGCCTCGCGCGTCGATTTATTCCAATAATGAAAACCAATAACGCGCGCAAAAAATCGCCCAAAATAAAAACAAAGAGCAGGCGGCCTGCTCCAGTTCCTGCCGGCCGACGCAATCAATCACGTGACAATCGCCACAATGGCGCCGCTTGATTGGGAAAAACATTTTCGGGCATTGTCTCGCAAAAAACGATCGCGAGCGCGCGCGCGCGCGCATTTCCCACCGAAATTCTCGGTCGGACGCGTGTTTTGTGCGCGGGAAATGCGCCGTTTTTATTTTAGTTCGACCACGCGGCGAGCGCTTTTCCAGCCGCCCTGCCGTGGCTGCGGGCGACGCGCAGCGCCGAATAAATTAAAAACGTGTCCTGCGGGCGCGGATTGAATTTTCCCGAGCGCCGCCGACATTTTCCTAAATGTGCCCAAGCGCCAAAGACATGCGACGCAATGCCGGAGGATATGCCGTGTGTTTTGGAAGCGTTTAATACAGATTGTTTCGTGGGGGGGAAATTCTTTGAAATATGATATCGAACTTTGAAGTCCTCTGGAGCGAAAACTACAAAAAATAGGGACAAGGGATAAACATACGTTCAAAAAGAATTTAATTAAGATTGTTTTCATAGAAGAATTATTAGTTTTGATGGGAAAGTATCCATGATATGCATTTTTTAATGTTAGAACATTTTTTATGCACAATAAAATGATATCACAATTTTGATACGCTGTAACTCCGAGTATAAGAAAGGTAGAAAATTGATGTTTAGTGATGTGAGAGATAATTTAAGCCTCTTTCAAACACAGTTTAAAACAATTGTTTATAACAATTACTTTTCGAATTATTAATATTTTTGTTAAGCAACGACATTCAAACAATTCCACAACTGCAAATAGTAAAGTTCAATTTAAACACGCTGTATCTCCTAAACGTGTGGACGAAACTTCTATAACTAAACACCAATTAATAGTCCGATTTATCCATTAACAGCTCCAATTTTAAAATCAACCCCATCTCTAATATTGTCCATGTTATAAACAAAATAAGAAAACGTTTCGTTTCATTCTAAACAAAGTGTATGTAAAAGATTAAAAGCACAAATGAAATACATTCAAAGATGACCTGCGGGGGTGAATGGATCCGGATATGATTAAAACATCTGCGTATGGCGTGCTCCTGTGGGAAATTGCGGCGGCGGACATCAATACGCGTCGCGCGAAGCAAATAAGGGCTGCGCACCCCCGCACGCACGCCCGGAGGGTAGTTTGGCACTCGTCTGCCTCTCGGATCAGACGGACGGGACATATCGCATGTCCGGCACCCTCACACCCCCCGAAACGGGCAAACAATCGGCGCTTCTCGTTCCCGAATCAAAGCGCTTCAAAAAAGGACGAAAACATGTAATATTCAGGGAGTGGCCGCAAGATCGCGCAGCAGAAGATCATAAAAACGACCGAGGGTAGCGCGGAACAATCCGGCGCCCTCGTCCGAAGACTGGGGTCTTTGTAACCCTTGGAGGACGCGCCGGGGCGACTTTGAGCGAAGACGGGCATAGTTCGGGCTCGTCTGCGGTCCGAGCTCAAACTTAATCGGCAGGCGATAAACTATCATCCACCTGGATATTAAGTCTTTCATCCTGCGCGCGCCGCGGTCCTTGCGCGCGTCCTTTGCAGCCGTCCGCCCGAGCGGTCGGAAGTTGTCGAGCGGCGCAAATCCGAGCCCGAGACACCTTTCAAGTTGCGCTCGGGCGAAGTTCGCCGCGAGTGGCGAACGCTCAAAGGGCGGCGTACTGCGTCTGGCGGCAGGACGAAGGACAACTATGCGCGCGCCGAGTCCAGAGCGATGATATTAATAACGCAACAATTTCGGACGCCGGGCGTCGAGTTATGCGACCAGACGCTGCGCGAACGGTATCGCTTACTGCTTGAAGGGTTCCCGGGTTGGGTGCGTCCCTCAACCCTCGAGAGTTACACGGACTATTTGAGTTATGTGCGTGGTGCTCTCCAATGCTTACCTGGAACAAAACAATTTATTATTAAAAATCTGGCCAGGGAAATGCGAAGAATTCGTTGCAATTTATTGTTTCACTTCGGACGTCCATAACTTTAAGGGTTTTAATTGTAGGGGTTAGCGGTAAAAATCATGATATAGGTAATTTTATTGGCTATCAGATTTACCTTTGGTGGTTATTCTCGGAGTAATAGTTTAATTGGTAAATAATTTTTAGTAAAATGTTACCGAGTTTGTCACCAGGTCCATGTGATATTTCATTACAATTTTTAACACCCTATAGGTTTATAATCAGTTGACGTAATGTAATAAATTAAACGTCATTGGATTAAGAATTTAATAGTGCTTAAAAAGGCGTTAAAAGTAATAAGATATCAGTCATAGTTTAGTGGCAATAATTATTTAAATAAAAGATTACAATTTTTCGTAAAATTATATAGGTTCATATTTAAGAACCTGTAACGTCTAAATCATAAAGGTTAGGAGTGATGTATAAAAATGAGAGAATACCTACTTTAATTGGCTATCAACACGCCCAAAGAGATATTGCCTATGTATAATGGTTAATTTTTTATAAATATTTAATTAATCGTTGTAGATTTTGATTAGTGAAGAAATGAAATTTGGACTGTGAAGTAAAACACCCTGTAGAATTTTAACTACTTGACATAATTAAATACATTAACCGTGATTTAATTAAGAATTTAATGGTTGATATTATGACGCCTATTAACATCGCTAATAGTTATTAACTAAGACTCAATAATTATTTAAACAATAAATGCGAATTTCTATCAGAAAAATGTTCCTTCATACATAACATCCTGTAACTTCTAAACAAAGAAAGTTAGGGACACCCCGTAAAAACCAGTTGATAGATGATTTAATTAGTTTTCTAACAGTATATAACATATTTACCCTTGTATATGGAAAGATATTTTAAAACTTTTTTTGTAAAGAAATAGATAATAGTGATACACCAAACAGTACAAAGAACTCGAAAACCGTCCCAGAAACCACCCTCTTGACGTAAAAAAATATGTAGAACGATATCTTCCATTGTCCCGCTTTCTCTCTTTCTCTCCGCCTTCCTCGCTTTTACCTCTTGGCAACCTTCGAAACATCAGAAACTTTGGCACGCCGCGCGAAAAATATACGAAAGCGCAAAAAAACTTCCATTCTTCATCTTTCGCGCCTTTCGGGTGAAAAACGACGGGGCGCGCGCCCCACGCCTAACGATACTTTATCACCGAAAACTTAGTTTGACAGCGCCAACACCCTTCGAGAAACAGAAACCGATACGCGCGGGCGCACGCAGCGCGTAGCGTGGAGGCGCCGGGCGAACTCGCATAAAAATACAACAAGAACAACTACAACAAGAATAATAATAATAACGCGAAGAAGAAGAAGAAGAAGAAGAAGTGATATTAATATTGGGAAATTCCTGAATGACAAGAAACTGTTCGCAATGGTTTTGCGAGGCTTCCTTTCTCGAGCGAGTTTGCTCCCTTTGGAAGATTCCGATCGACGCGACACGGCGGGCGTGGAACTTAATTAAACAAAATACGACATCGGCGCGCGGCGTGCTCTTAATTAGAGCATCTTCGGGCGACGAGCCACTTAGCGTAACTCAGCGCGCACAGAGGATTCCATTGTCTCGGCCGCGCGCGTCGCATTATCTCGGATCATCGTCTGCAGACGTTGAAAAAATGCTCGACGCGCGCGTTTAACTTTACCGCACGCCGAAAGTCTCCCAGACGCTTCAGCAATGAATGGATTTGTTTGTCGACGCTTAATTTCGCGCGCCCCAGACGCCGCGCGCTGAAATATTGAAGATTTATCGTCTCGATGCGCAAAAAATCGCAGACTAAAAGTATGTGTCAACTTTGACGCGCTCCAACTTCCAGACCAGTTTTGATAAATTATTTTGCGCAACGCACTCTCGGAGAGCATTTAAGCGGCCATTAAATGCTCTTTACATCATTAATTTATCTTTGAATTTGTTAAAGTTGTGCAAGGTTTTGTAGAATGTGTCAAACTTGGGGTAAAGAATTACAATGCCTGGTGAAACTCACAATAACTAATAAACTAATAGTATTTGATGATATCTTTTAGAATGGCGTTAAGGATAATTAAATTATCTATATGGTAGAGTTTAGTACGATAAAATATACTAATTACTCTACGAGATACATGGTGTTAAAAATGAGAAATTATTCCGATCCTTCTGAATTGAACCAAAGTTTATGTAGTTCTACATTTAAATGATAATAACTTAACAATAATTGTTGATGTAATCAATTTTAATAGAGTATCGTAGGGGTATAGATATACCCTAACAAATAAAGTTTTGTTCAATAAAATATATCGATTATTTAAAGAGATACAGGGTGTTAAAGTTGAAGTAATGTTTTTTTACGCATTATTTTAAAAAATTGATAATAATATAATGCTTCGACGAAACAGAAATTTTTTATATATAATTTTATTCGCAATCAAATTATTTATCAATTGATGTATTGCTCGATTCCGTATCATGATTCAGTTGTGACTTATTGATACGCAAAGTTCATAATTCATTCAAAGGTAACTTTTGACGAAAACTTTGGTTTTTCTTGAATAAGAGACGCGTTCCTGGAGGAAATTCGTGACCGCCCACGTCAAGTATTACTTGCCGTGTGTATAATTCATCGGCGCGGGTTGTCGGTCCGATCCGGGGGGCGGTTGCAGGTGTTTCGCGCGAGCATCCGAAACGATTCCGACGTCGAAAATGTCGAAAACGTCGAAAACGCGGTTAGCGCCGCCGACGCGGTGAATTATTAATTCGCTTTTTGTGAGTTTCGACCGTCGTCTGTGGCAGCGCCGCCGCCGCCGCCGCCGCCGCCGCCGCCATCGCCGTCATTCGTGCGCCGAGTCCGGCCTCTCCCGGCGCCTCCGCGAAGGAGTATCGACAGAGTATAAAAGTTATTTTAAGTAATAATATATGCCGGCGCGACGAGGCCCCGAGCGAATTAAAACTTGCCGCCAACTTCTCCTTCACCTGCTCGGGCTGAGCGTTCGCGTTCGGTCGTTTAGCTCGCCGCGAGCTCGCGTTGTGTTTTCTCGAGTTTTTCCCTCGCTCTCCATCTCTAAGCGCGCCGAGCGCTCCACGGCGGAGAGAAGAGAGAGAGGAGTAAATTCTCGGAATGACTAAAAACTAAAACGCCGAACTCAAAGTCGACTTTTCCTTTCCCCGCCACGCCTCGCGCATTTCTGCAGGAGCGCGCGCCTTGTACCTGTCAGGCTGTTTTATTTATTCACGTTTTTCACTTATTTTTCGCCTCGGTTTGACTTGAACGCCGCGAACACTCCAAGTTTCTTCGTGCGAAACTTTGCAACGTTACGCGTAATGTTGTGTTTAACAAGGATCGGTGTTTTATGAGCATTTCAATTCGGCGTAATTCGGGAACATCGAAAAACACCAAATGAAAAATTAATTCATTGAGGGAAATCAACATAACTCTTAATACGAGAAAGGTACAAGTTATGTCGATATATCAGACGATAGATAATTTAATTGTGAACATTTTGACGTAATGTGTTGATAATTATTATAATTTTGTCAAATCTTATAAGCACTTTAGTAAAATTTGTTTTTTTTAATGTCAAAAACTGGTTGTCGAACTTCAACGCCATCTAGCGGACTATCTGCATAAGATATCATTTAGTATTATATATCTTTTGATTGGAAATATAGGTCGGTGCTAATTTTATAATACTCGGTTAAAGTGGAAAGGAGTTATTGCTTATTCAATGGAATAGCGATTTTAAATTTTGGCAAAATTGCAAAACTTACAAACATGATCTTTTATGACCCATCACTCCTGAAGTTTCCCAAATAGCAACATCAACTAAGGACCAGGACTCACGCAATTTAAACGACTATAAAACGCCGTTTCGTGCATTAGACTAGTATACAGGGTGTTGTAGTTATTAATAAATTAAGAAACAACATTTTTTATGATTTGAAAGTAGGTATTCCTTCTTTAGCGACCCCTAGAGACCAAAGCAATAAATCCTTCACAATTTTCTCTACGGCGATAAATGTGCAGTATTATTGGCTTTAAATAAAAGGTTCAGTTGAATTAATCCGATAATTACATCAGAAGATATGGTTAGTTTCCTGGGGCAATGTTCTCCGATATGGTTGTGGGGCGAGTTGGATTGAAAAAAATTAGAAATAACAAATGTGCGACGATAAAACGGAGCCGTCGGATACGTTGCGCTTCTATTAGATTCGTTTCGCACGTTTTTCCATCGCGCGCGAGAAATTGCGCGCCGTTCGGACGCGAAATAAGGCCGAGGCCGCGGAGGCGCTTGGCGAAGGCGCCGGGCGAACATCTTGTTTCTGTTAATTCCTTAAATTTTCGCCCGTCGACGGGGCTCTATTCCGGCACGTCGTGAATTGCCGTCGATTTTCCACCTCAATCCCGATCCGGCTCGACGCAATCTGATCAAGACTTTAGATACCTGACGAACCGAACCGAATTTATCACGCCCGCGAGAAAATTCGGAAAATTCCGGGCGAATTTCGACGCGACTTTCATTGTGTTAAAAATACGCGTACACAAGGAGCGACGAGGCGCGACGAGAGGAGAGCGAAGGCGAAAAATCGAACGATGAGTTTTCCACGACGAAAAACCACCCTTCAAATAAATTAGTCGCGATCGCCGCGAAGATGTACGTTAGCGTTAACACTGACAAAAATCAGGACGCAAGATAGAGAGGGGCGAACAGGTGCAGAGGGTTGAATTCGGATGCTGAGGGCGCAGATTGAATCCTTAATCAATATATCCATCAGGACTTCGACTGCCGGCACGATTCGGGATGCTCAAGGCGGGCTTGTTAATTCTGAAACGATCAACAACTCTATTTCGCTCGATTTAGTCCAATTTAAATTTTCCACTCGAGAAAAATGAAAAATCACAAGCCGCGAATCGAAAAGTCGAAAACTTTAAAATTTACTCAATAGATTTGAGTCGATAACTTACCCAATTTGAAAAGTATTAATATCAAGTATGAACACATTGAAAGACAACAACATTGTTAACAAACTGACAAAAGAAAATATGAAATTGATTAATTACTAAAGTTATAATCAATTAAATGTGACATTGACGAATTTTGTCACGCTTTACGAATAAATTAATTATGCCAGAAGTAATTAACGCAACAAAATGGTTGCTCCTTTCCTGGACTCCCAATTAAATTGTCTATCCAATTATGTTAAATATTTCCCTTTGTTACTATTAGTTTAATATTTACAGAGTGTTAAAATTTATATCACATTTTCAAATAAAATAAAATTAAAAATTAGTTTCCTCTATAAATTTTTATCAATAATCCGTTCCACTTGAACAATATTAATATCATATAAAAACTCGCTGAAAGACAATTAAATTGTTAATAAACTGACGTAAGAAAATTTCAGATCGCTTAATTACATCTAAAGTTATAAGCAATTAAACTTGGCTCTATCAGATTTCGACAAATTTTGTCACGCATTACTAATAAATTAATTACTCCAAAAGTAATTAACGCAACGAAATGATTGTTTCTTCGAAGGACTTCCAATTAAATAGTCTATCCACCTATGTTTAATTTAGTCATCTGTTACTAATTGTTTAATATCTACGGAGCGTTAAAGTTTATATCCCGTTTTCAAATGAAACAAGATGAAAAACATTCCTAAAACTTTGGTTGCAATAGGCGTAGTAATAAAGTTTAGGGTGTGCATTAATCAAAAATAGCAAAATGTATAAACAAAGTTGCTGAGGATAATTATCCTTGCGGCAGGGCGAAGTAAATATGGCGAGGATTAGCGCAAACAAGCTTAATAACGCAAAGTGAGTTTCAGTTAGGCCGAGCCCGGTTTAATAACGGGGAGCACGATGTTATTGTTGGGCTGCACTCCTGCAGGATGCGCCGCAGGACGAGCGAGCGCAGGCAATGATGGACGCTTGAATAAACACGAGCTCGCCGGCTGGACGTAACGAAGTGGATTCGATCCAGTCCGGGCGGTCCTGCTGCACTTTCCCGACGTTCATAACATTCGCAAATACACACATAATCAATAAACATTGTCCTTTGAAGGATGAGGATAATAAGGCGGGGACAGTTGTAAGAACTATTACGCGTCCACCGTAACTTCGTCCTGGATAGATATTCCTCAACATCCAGCATGCGTTCGATCAATTCGAACTTGTTTACACCGCGCACCGGATTTAATAATTTAGCATTAATTAATAATAATAAGCAGCTGACGCGAGGGACCGGCAAGCGGGGTAATTTAATGCAAACAATCTGACATTTCGTCGGTGCGCACGATACATATTCACGAATTAGTAATATCCTATTAATAATATAAATTGTTCGATAACAAACCTGTAATCTGCAATGTTTTAATAATTTCCACGTAACTATTTTTGCAATCAAGATAGATGGGTACGGCTTACGCAGAATTAAAGCCAAATAAATTCAGTATCAACTGGAATTTAATTTAGTTTACAGTGATTACTCATTTAAAAGATACAGGGGGTTAGATTAAGAACTTTAAAACTAGTTTCGTCTAAAAATGATATGTTTGTTTCTTCTATTGTTGCTAGGGCCCTTTGCAAAGAAGTAATGTTATAAAAATCGACCAAGGAAGAAAATTAAACTGTGTTTAACTCGGAGAAAGAATAATTATGTTATCTTAATTAGTTTAGGAGTAATGATGAGTGAAAGTCAATATATCAAAAACTTGTCTAACTTTGATATGTTCCTTAATATTACTAATTGCAGCTAAAGCAATTTGTTTATTTCGACATTTTATTTATTTCTTGAAAGTCAGATAAATTCCCTTTAAAGTGAAGTGAAATTGGATTGAATAAATTGATTGGTTTAAAAGATACAGGGTATTAAAATCTTGTCTTAAAACGAAGAGGTTACTTTTTTCGTAAAAAATATAAATGGGTATTTTTAATCGTACAAGGGGTAGTTTTTAAGATACATTTGAAGCAGATATAGAATATTAAAGCCAATACAATTGTCTATATCCTGAGGGAAAGGTATTCACTCTATCTTTAATAATAAAGGAATTGTCAATAGTTAAAGTCAATACATCCAGTTGCCATCAAATATTTACAAATTCCAGAATAGCGTAAATAATTGCTGAACCAAATTACTTAATTAAAGAAACGTTTCACCGTTTGAAAGACAAATAAATCCTATGTAGAACCACTTGAACCTTTAGTAATTACCTGCAATGATTGTTCATTTACAGGGTGTTAAAAGTGGGACATTTTCAGCTTCAAAAAGAAAACTTTTCATATCCTTCGAAAATCGTTATAGTGCGCTTAAAAAACGATATTTCTGATCGTGCAGGATATTAAGGATAACGCCGGAATAATGAAACGTCACGAAGAAAGTGGATACGAAGCGAAAAAGAAACGCGAAATCAAACAACAACCGCTTCGAACACAAAATATCGTGATATCGAGGAGACGAGGCCGAAAGTTCATATAAGAAAGCGCACGATTCGTGCCAGCGCGCGCCGGGGGCGGGCGGAGGCGGCTGGGAAAAATGTAATTATTGCGTTATCGACGTTGAAATAGTGGAATTATTATGTTTGATGATAAACGAATCGATTTCCACGCGGCGACGTGCCCGATGATGAAGAAATTTCTTATTTTCCTACCGCTTCATAACTTGTTCTTGTTCCAGCGCGCTTTTCCGCACGAGAGGAAATTATTATTGCGTGCACGCCGGTTTTCTTATTTCGCCGCCGTTTTCCGCCGCTTTTTTTTTATCTACGCCGTCTGTTAATCAGTCTTGTTTATATTTATTTTCGTCAGACGCAACGCAATCGTTTCTCCGCGCCGAATGACAAAAAAATCATTAAAGTCGGGTTAATTATTTCGGCGTATTCGAGCGGTAGAGATATTTAATTAGAGCCGTGATTGTTTTCGTTGACCCGAATCTATGCGGTCGTTAATTACGAACAATCATTTCAATCAAAAAATCAATAATTCATCAAATCCGGATTGTTGTTTTGGTTCCACGATGAATTATTCGCGGTTGGTCGCATGTGAATTTAAATTCAATTAGGGTAGTAATCAATCATTAATTAGGCAAGAATAATATACGATTTTGGTAGAACAGTTGCACGAATTACAGAGTTGTTCACATTATTGACGCAATTTCCACTGCCTTTTCCTGTGTTCAAAATGTATCGTAGCAATTCTAGGAGTGATAACAGGATAACTATCAATGATACGGGATAAAACTCGACACATTATGATAGGTAATCTTCCTGTTTATTAACATTCCAAATTTTGTGAAGATACAATGATTTCTTTTTATTTTATCGTGAAAAACGTTAAACAATTTCGATGAAGAAAATATTCTGCAATTTATTAATTGAACTTTGAGTTTCATTATTAGAAACGCTATTAGAGGTATCTTTAAAAACTTTTCAGATTAGGATAAAGAATATTTTTAGCTATCAGCTATAAAAATTTTGTTAACATGAGGAAATTATTTTCGAAGTTATGAATAAAATAATGAAGCATTGCGTTTATGGACAACCTCAAAATAAATGTTAACTTTGACATCAAATATCTCCAAAATTATAAAAGATATCACAAAAACAAAATAGTAATAAATAATAGAGAATCTTTCGGACTATATTTTAGTAAAAAGTGCAAGTCAATATAATAGATACTATCTAAGTTATAAATAAATGAGTAAACTGTAACATTTTTACTCGCGTCACTTTTTACGGGTAACTTTGGCATCAAATTAAACAAAAACAACATAAACTTTAACAACGCCGTTCGTGTCCTTGAATAATGCAACTATTCATCAACGTAACGCCGGAATTTCATCACCCCGCGACAATTATCCTGAAAACTACGACATAAAACGCGCCTAAACGCCCGCGCCTCTCGATCCTTCGTCCTGCTGAGCGGAAAGCGCCGCAACGCGTCTTCGCCCATTCGCAGGAATATTCGTTTAGGTTTACGTACTTTTAAGGTACCTTTTAGACGCTCCTGCTGCACGTGCCAGCAGGTTGGCACTAAAAGTGACTTTTATGCGGTCTTATTCGCCAACATCTCGTAACATATCTAACTGTTGTCATAGCAAAGATACAGGGCGGGCTTCGGGCCGCGGAGTTCGAGAAAAAACACCCCAGCTGCGCATGTTGTGTACGCCTGCCGGTTTGGGCCCACGTCGAGGGTTAGTACGATCCTGACCGGGGGAGGTAATACGACTAGGAGCGCGCTGGCGTGTCGCGCGACGAGCCATTTGGGAATTTCATGTCGCGCGCTCATATCGTCGGCGGGGGCGGCGGGTGGCGGGCCGGCAGGAGGCTGACTCATGCCAATGCACTTACGAGTGTATGTATATTATTGCCGGCGAGGGCGAAACGGAATAGTGTCTTATTAAAAATACATCAAGCGCTTTCGCGTCCTTTCGCGTCGTTTCCCACTTCGACTCGGCCTGCTGCAAGGACGAGAGGACTTATCCTCCTTCAGCGGCAAGACATACATTCTGCGAAATGTCCCGCATAAAGAGCAATGCATAAAAATATTTAAATTGAATGGAAAGTTTGCGTTTTTTATGAAAACCTTAAACCTTATATTTTACCAAAACTGCAATGGATTATATCTATTTTATTTGGCACGAAACCACAAGGACTATTACTTTGCTAATAATATCAGTTATAGCTTAATAAATTCCCTATAAAATGGTAAAAATTTTGGAATCGTACCTCTGATAGTTTAAAAGTTATAGCGTGTTAAAGTTCATAATTATTTTCAATGCTTTCACTCTAATTGTAAATTGTTTATATTTTTGTTAATAACAAATTAACGGTTAGATCTATTGGATTAACGTCTGTACAACCTATAGAAAATGAAATTCGGCGTCAATTACAATTTAAACTAGGTCAATATATTTAATAATAAAAAAGTAATTGATGTTTAAAATGAGTGGAACAAATTTTAGGGTGAATTTTACATCTTGTTATTAATTAATTAATAACTGATAAAGTACAAGCACAAATTATCCGAAAAGCTATTGGCCGTTGCCGAATTAAATTGCGCGTACTTGGGTATATAAATATTTAAAATTACTCAAGGGGCGGCGGCGTAATGCGGCTTTAAAGTTCAGCAACGAAATGTCAGAATTGGAAGTAAAATACAACGAGCGATAAAACGTAAAATATGAAAACGTGTTATTTTGATTTAAGGGGGCGGCGAGTTGCGAACGCGTTTTTCGAATTTTCCGCCGCCGTCAGCGGCGTCGCGGGCGGCGGCGGCGAACGCCGGATTTGGGCACTTCGTTTCGTAAAAGGTTTCGTAAATCCAGCGCCGCTCCGGTTTCGCCGCCGCCGCCGAAATATCCGCCCTGAAAGTTGGAAAGCAAAGACCCGCCGCCGTCGCCGCCCGCCCGCCGGCAAAGTAGTCGGATCAGTGTATCGGCACGTATTTTGTCTTAACTGAAATATCGTTTGTGTGCCTTGTTGTATCATCGTCGATTCGCGCCGCCTCCGTCGCCGCCCCTCGAGGAGTGTACACAACGCTAAGTCATAAGTTTGAGCGGAACGTCACACTCGTTGTTTGCTCTCGTGATGAGGGACACTTTTTAATTATTTTTCGGTGTCGGTGTGAGGCGGTCGGGGGCGGCGAAGGGAAGCGGTGAAGAATGAATATGTTATTTCGGGATGAACGTGGAGAGTCGGAAGAAAGTGCGCACCTGCTGAAAATCGATACTCGGGGGGGGCGGCGGGCGGCCGCCTCCGGGACGACGCAACACGCGAACTGTAAGAGCAACAATAATAATGCCAACATGTTGAACTGCAAGATGTGCGGAATGTGCAGGATGCACCCTGATATTGGAATAATATCCGTTGCCCCCGCCGCCCCCAGGACAAATGAGAATCAGAACAAACTTAAGCATATCAAACTAGGAAAACATAACAACAGTTCCATAAACAACAGAACATTTAGTTTAAAAAGGATAAACAAGGACCGATTATCCTGCAAGGACGAAAAAGGACGACAAGTCTTTCGGTTATTAGTTTGACAAATCGTCCTGGCTTGGGGGAAAAAAGCTGTTGTTTTAGTTAATAGGTTTTATGCTAATCAGAAAAATCCTTCAAGGATAATGCAAGGATAATGTACAATGCGTTCAAGACTTTGGCAAACACTAAATTAAAAGTTCCTACTTTGTTTTCGTTTAATTTGTCTTATTATCCTTTCTCATTCGTCCTTCGTCCTTAATCACGAGTGCTTGAGAAAAAATGTTTCGAAACATGTTCCGCAAATATATATTTTTGTAAAATCAATATAGTCGTTATCCTTAAAGGTCCTTACATTATCCTTGAACGTGAAACAAGTTCCTGGAAACAATTTCACAAGTTTCTGATAATTTTCTACCTAAATATATATCCTTGTAAAATCAATACAGTGGATGTTTATACTCGTTATCCTTAAAGGTCCTCGCATTATCCTGCAACGCGAAACAAGTCCTGCATGCCATGCGTCTGGAAACATTCACACTCAATCAGATTACGCGGTTATTTGCGGCGGTTGTCTTCCCGTTTTATCGCTCGTCCTGCATCAATAACGAGCGCGCACGCTCGCTCGTCCTGGAAAACGCGGGGCGACAGGACGATGACGACGACGGCAAGGCGAGCGCGCTAAATAACGATAAACAACTTACGCGAATCGACGTAATGGAAATCGGAGCGATGCGAAAACAACTGCGGTGATAAAAGGACGATTCAGGACAATCCACTGCGCGGAGTCCTTACTCAGGACGAATAACAATCACTATTGAAAGGAACACGCCCGCGCATTAGGAACACTCCGAACACATCAATAACACAAAACTGCGCCGGATGAAGAAGATGAACAGGACGAAGCAGGACGAGGCATTTTCCAGGACGAAAAGATTTTTCGTCCGGCGGGCGGGGACGGGACGCGGCGAATTTACACGCCGCTTAATTTCCATCTTAACAAATTTATTTGCCAGCGTAATCTCGCGCCGAGGATGTATTTTCCGGCGGCTCGAGATTTTCCCGCTTTTCCAGGACTCCGGGACGCGGAGGCTTCCAGGACTACAGTAACTTAGAGGTGAGGCGGTTCGTCCGCTCACGCGAACTAGCTTTAATATATAAACTGCGAAACCGCCCGCGTCGTTACAGGACACTTCCTGCCGCCGCCGCGCAGCCGCCCCCCGGCCGTATAAAAATTTAATAAAAATTTATTGCCCGCCGAACGCACGGCTCCGGGGGCGGCAAATATTTTCCGGTGGGCGGATAAATCTAGTCCTTTCATACAAGGCGTGGCAAAAAAAATATCGGCCTTAAAGAAAATCGTCCTGGATTTTCCAGTTCTGACTTCAAAGAAGTGAAAATTATTTTCCGAGTTCGAGTTTTCGTGCACGCCCTGTATAAGAATGTTTATAACTCTATGTATACCTGAGGATGCCTCGCGCCGGCGAGGACTTATTAAATCTCGGAATGCTCAATGTTCAACTATGTTCAAACTCCGGGGCAAAAGGACGACGAAGAGGGCGCTCGACGCGCGCGGCGCGCTCTCGTCCTGGAAAAGCCTGGAAAAGCGCAAAAACGCTCCTTCCGGCATGCCGCAGTAAATATCGAGAGAGTCTTCATATTGTATCGCGGGGTAACACTTTTTATTGCCGCTTTTCTATTTTTCATTTTTCATTTTCCATTTTCCGGCCGGTTTTTCTCTCCGCTAGTTTTGCATGCGTCGCGACAAAAAAATGTTTGGAGGGATATTACGCGACACTGCGGAAGTCGTAGGGTATTGTGTCGTACATCGTTTCAAAGCTGGCAAATCGAGGAATTTAATAATGCCGGTTATTTCGCTACGCCGTTATTACGCTTTGTGCGAAAAATTGTTAAAGTTTGCAAATGTCTGGAAAAAATGGAATTATTTATTGCGTGCTCAATTTTTAACAGCCTGTATCTCCTGAAATAATGAGGGTAAATTAAAAATTTTGCGGCCATCGTAATCCCTGTTTAAACAGCTTCTGTACGAGATAACGTAATGATAATTTTCGTTATTAATTTTCGTGGAAATTATTCAAAATGAAAAATTTTCCTGGAATTAATTACACATTGAACACTGTTTGTTCATTTTACACTCTAAATAAATCGCGAAGTATTTAAGCTATCAAAAATCTAAGTTGATATTTTAAAAGCTGAATAAATGCTTGATAAGAATATTTACTAAAGGTGTTGCTATCGTACTAAATTTAAAAGATATATGCATTTAAATTAAAAAGTTGAAATTACAATTCTACCCAAAATTCTTCATCTGTTTGTGTTTAACACCCTGTAACGCAGAAACTAATTGATTATCTAATACGAAAAACAGGTATTCTGAATCTATATAATAAGGTCTTTAATTTGATATGATAGTGGTAAATCAATTTATTGTATTTTGGATGAAAAGCACGGGAAGAAACGATAATGATTGTAATTTATCTATGATTTCTTGAAGGTATAATCATGTTTACCAATCATTCACTCAATAACTGTTCATTATAGCACAAAAAGTAGGACACCGGATAATAGATAATTTAAACAGCTTTCAATTGGTATATAAGAATATTAGGTGCTTCATTTTGTTTTTACACAAAAAAATAAAAACTATAGAAAATTGAATTGATAACTTTGGAAAAGTTTTGATTCAAAATCAAAACAATTGTTTCGGCATTAATTATGGATAAAATAATAAAGACATGTTAATAAACCAAAAAGTGATCGATTGCGAATGAAATTCTAGATAAATTAGTGAAAATCGATATTAATTATCTTCGATAATTAAAAAGTTATTAAGCATAAAATATAGGAATTCATCATTTTAACCAATTTCTGCATTGTTCACTAGAATTAATTATAATTAACAAACTAGACGTGATCAAATAATTTGGTTGACACATTATATTCTCTATTAAATTCCCTTTTAATTAACGAAAACATGACTTAATTATGTTTATTAATTACTGAGATACAGCCTGTCGAAATGAATTAAACTATTCGTGATTAGGTTCAACTTCGAAAAAGTCAAAGGCGGCCATTTTGAAAAGGATATCATGCCGCAAGGATCAAGAGGTCCTGGAAATTTCCAGGATAGAGAAATCAACATGCTGCCATAATAGGCAGTCGGTAATAACGGTAATCAGCGCGAGTTGGCGCGCGGTTTTGATGTGTTCATAGCGGTTCATTTCGCTGTTAAATTATTAACACCCCCGAACGCACAAAACCGCCCCTCGCAGGATAATGCCACGAAGAATAAAGAAACAAAGCCAATGAAGGAAAAACGCTGTTTCATGACAATGCTAATACCAGTTTTGATAACACACCGTGCGCCACCCGACCGCGATACAGGGTGCTTCGATAAAAAAAAGTACAAGGGATGCGTGTGTGGGGGTAAATGGCGCGTTATCCTCCGTCCTTGTATGGGTGTTATATTAAAAGTAGTAATTTGAAATAGATTAAGTCGAGGTGATTTTGACTAATTCACGTATCGCATGTGGCAGCTCGGACGGGGTTGCAATGCGGGGGCGGCCAGGGGATGAAAGACAAGCGCCACCCCTCGAATGGTAAATGGTAAAACCGCGTCGCGCACTCACGACAATGATTTTCGTGGTTATTTTTTTTTCGCCGCGAACATTTAGTATTTGAACGAGCCGGTCTTGGGGGCGGCAGGGCGCAGATCGATACGCGATACGTGCGCGACAAAAATCGCATCAATCATCTTTTTGCGTTTGATAGTTTCGAATCTAAATGATGACTTTTGTTTTGTTCCGCGCTCCTCGATTTTCCCGACTCGGGGGGGTGGGGGGCCGGCAATTGGGGGGTGTCGCATAAAGTTGAGGGGAAAAAAATTTAAAGTTCGCGACAAGTCCGGAGTCGAAAGTTTCGAAAGAATAACTTATGCCGCGTCGTCAACCCTCTCCCGCCCCCGGCGCGCGGGCGGCGAGGGAGCGACAAGCCCCTTAAAGATGTTAAGTTAATCTATTGTGTTGCGCGTGTCGGGGCGGCGCGCACTGGATGTTTATTTAAAGTTTCGCCCGCGTCCTTTTGCGACGACATTCGGGCCGTTCGAAACGCCCGGTGTATTCGACCGCCCCCGGGAGTGGAAAATGTTTAACTAAATGTATTGGCAATACATCTCCGGCGGCAGGTATGCACGTAGTTTACTCGAAACTTTCGCCTTTTTATAAATTCGCTTTTCGTGCGCGCGCGCGCGTCTTGCGAACTTTCGGAGGCGGCGGTCGTGGGGGCGGCGGCGGCGTCTGTCGAGGCGATATTAAATTTGCGAGTTTTCAGCCCCGGGGAGACTTGTCGGAATGATCTTTTCTCTGCCCGGAAATTGAATACCCTCAACCACCCCCGAGCGCACGCACACGCGTGCGCCAAACCGCCCCCGATACGCTTCGCGTCGATGGCGGCGGCGTTCGGGCACTGCTCGCGTGCGAAACGGAAAATAAAAACAAAACGCGAAGACATTGTCGGACGGCGCAAAAATTTTCCGAAAACGACGGAGAAATTTTCCGGCGAAAGCTCCCGGAAAACTCCGGCACTTACTCAAACAGATACGTCTCGCGTCCGCCGCCCGCCCCCACCGCGCGCGCCTTATACACCTGAGAATTTAAAACATTTGTTCGTTCCGCGGGTTTTTCCAGCTTTGCATTTCCAAAGCTCGGGAACCCGGGAAAACTTCAACCTTAACTTTGCGTGGAAAATCGGGATACACCGCGAGCTTTCGGACGTCTCGCACGGATCGCAATCAAGATCACGCAGGAAATTTACGGCATTCGCGGAATAAAATACTCGAAAGCTCCGAAAGCTCGTGTGAAAGCTCTCGAAAACATCAAACGAGTTATTTTCGCGTCGCGATTATTACGAGATTATCCACGTGTAACTCGCATCTGGCGTCG
>JARRAA010007179.1:0-10499 GCA_030557295.1 Ecitodaemon sp. MM-2014
AATATTTTGGTCGTATTGTCAAAGCGTTCGCATTATAATTGGATTTAATTGTTGCGCCGGTTCCGCGCACCGTAATTAACTGATTACACTATGTGATTACACTAAATGAGAAATGTGCAAGCGGCGCAATCGAAACAGGAAAATTGCGGATTGCAAACGGCGAGAAAAGTTTAGCAGTTGCACGTTGAAGATATAAATCTTTACCTAATACCCGTTCCTGAGTTATTGGCGTTGTTTTCGGTGTCAGGCGACTTTCCATCTGCAGTCGCAAATCATAGTGCTGCATAATTAACAGATGTATGCAAGTTATGTTTAGGAAAATCACTAAAACACTAAAATGTTGGCTAATATGTTGCTATTAACTTCGGCTAATCTCGGAGAATTGGAGCAAGGTAAGTCATAATGGATGATGTGTGACTATTAAAGACGCATTTTCATATTTTCCCGCTAGCATGAAAACATTCGAAAGGTAAACATTCGCGCGAGGATGTGACGCAATCCGCGTGTTTTTTTTTTGTTGTTGCAGAATTTAATTGATCTTATTCGGTGCACTCCGGCCTGCTTCCTACGTGCGTCTTGCGATGCATGGAGCGCGCGCATGTGTGTAGAATTAGTATTCGAATGCAAAAAGTCACGTTTCCTCTTCGGTTCAGTGGTTTCCCGCGGACAGGCCGCGTCTAGTCTAGCGGCGCGGTGACGCGCGCTGTGTGTGATATGGGGAGATGGGAGATGTTAATCTTCCCACCCGGTGAAAGTTCGAACCCACCATGTGGCGCATCGCGTATAAATAATACTCACGCGCCGAGGGTAGGCACTACTTGAGTCACAATCAGCGCAAAGATGAGATCGTTTCTGGTGAGGTTTAGCTCTGCCTTGCTCGAAGCAACATGGCATCACGTTGTTTTTGTTTTAGTTGGCGACCGTGTTTCTCGCCTTGTCTTCTACTGCCTACGCAGATGACAAGAAGCCTGAGAAGCGCGGCATTATCAGCACCGGGTATGGGCACGGAGGCGGCGGCGGAGGATATGGACATGGAGGCGGCGGCGGATATGGAGACGGTGGATACGGTATCGGACTAGGAGGAGGCGGCGGTGGATTTGGAGGCGGCGGTGGTTTCGGAGGCGGCGCCGGTGGTGGTGGTGGCACCACCTCGGTTTCCACTGTCAACGAAGCCGTCGCTGTCGATGTACCACAGCCGTACACAGTCACCGTCAACCGACCTGTGCCAGTCCCCGTCGCTGTGCAAGTCCCAGTTGACGTACCACGAGCTGTGGTAGTGCCTGTTCCAGTGCCACAACGCATAGAGGTGCCCAGACCATACCCGGTTACGGTTACCAGACCCGTCCCGGTGCCACAACCCTACGCAGTGCCAGTACCAGTTGCTCAACCAGTCCCAGTGGCTGTACCACAACCCTACCCAGTGACCGTCACCAGGCCGGTTCCAGTCCGAGTGCCGCAGACAGTCGTCGTGCCCGTTCCGCAAATCATCGAAGTTAGCGGAGGCGGCGGCGGTGGCGGCGCTGGATTCGGCGGAGGTCTTGGTGGTGGTATTGGCGGTGGTTACGGAGGCGGCGGCGGAGGTTACGGAAGCGGAGGTTATGGAGGCGGCCATGGCGCCAGCTACAGCTTCGGCACCAGCCACGGCGGAGGTGGTCATGGAGGCAGCTACGGAGGCGGCCATGGCGGCGGCTACGGAGGTGGCGGTCATGCCAGCAGCTATGCCAGTATCTCTCTCGGAAGCGGTCATCATCATTAAGAACTGACTCCACACATCATCATCACATCCCGACATGCATCATCTTTGTATTTATGTATGTGATACACTGGCAACTGTTTATCATTGATATTGTTTATGTACATATCCAAACGACGTTAACGAAAACACATGCGCACTTAATAAAGAAATTTATTTCATGGTCAAACCTTCTGTGTATCTTTATTTCACACAAATCAATCGTAACAATTAGTGTAATATATCACCCATAGGAATTAGAAACTAGTTGGTCGAGATTTCGAATTTTTTAGCGTAAAAAATTAAATTAAACTCTTGTACTGCACATTATATCACACTTCAACGTAATACTGAAGATAATAAAGTAAACTTCTAGAATCACAATAATAAGTTACCAAATCCTGCACTTTTCTTTATCCGGATTCATTTTGCTTCCCTTCCGGCACTTGAACGCGTTGGCGAAGTCTTCAGAGTTTTGCAACGAGCCAATGACCCTGTCATAGCTGGGACTGTGTTCGTCATGATTCAATTGGTCATGTAAAGAGTACACATCTGTATCTTCGCACCAAATCTGAAAATCTCTAAGTGAATATCTCGTGGACAACCAACGAAAACAACTTACGCTTCCAAACGCAATAAAGAACATCTGATCGTTTGTAAATGACTCAAAACCTGGCAATCGCATCTCCGGGCCATTTCTCTTCAAGAACAACTGATAGGCTTTGAACGCTTGGTGTACACCACCATTATCAGCGAGGTTTTCACCCAAGGTCAACTTTCCGTTTACAGTGGCATTGATTTTCTCGTATTTGAAGCCGTCGTATTGATCGATGAAGCATTGTGTCTTGGCATCGAAGGTCTCAGCCGTTTCACTTGTCCACCATTCAATCATGTTACCTTCCTTGTCGTAATTCTTGCCCATGTTGTCAAAGCCGTGAGTTAGTTCGTGACCCAAGACGCTTCCAATTGCGCCGTAATTTAGAACCCTGGAATGATTTTACGCCAATTAAAAACACAAGCAAGTAATTTATGCAAAACTTACTCTAGGCCAAGATGGTATATTGGGAAGGTCAATATCGCCATTGGAACATCTGAAAATTATCATTTTAGTCCTTGATTATTGAGTTTAGTAATGAGTGATATAACTTACTGATCGAGTTATCCGCAACGTAGAAAAATGCATTGACAACATTCGGTTCAGTCCTCCACTGCTTGTAATTCTCTTCATTATAATCTTCCAACATTTCAGGAATATACTTTGACACAATGCTCATCAAATTTTCCAAGAACTCATCAGATTTCATAGTAATCTGCAATCAATACGTCAATAAACTCTTTTTTTACTTTCCCAAACGACCTACATTTTGATAATAGACCTCAATGGCAGTTTTATTCCACAACCAGTCGGGGAACCCTATTAACCCAATCATTTCCCTCGACTTTTCAATGGCAGCTGTCTTTGTAGGTTTGTCCATCCAGTCCATTTTCTTTACATTAGCCTCGAACGCAGTTTTTATATCCATCAACATTTGTTTCACTTCTGGCAGAGTCACATTGTCAAAGTTCTTGTCTGCTATCCCATAAGTCACTGCTATGCCCATGTAGGAGTTAACCAACTGGGCACAGTCCAATGATCTTGATCGAGCCACGTCTGGGTACGCGGTGTATTCAAAGCTGGTGTGTTTGTAGACGAATTCGTTGATCTCCGAAGTTGTGCCGGCAATCATCGACTCCACGACCTTCCACCAGAAGTATTGCTCAGTGTGGAGCTGAGGGATAGAAGCTACGTGAGCTACTAGTTCCTTGAGCTCGCCCATCTCTGACTTGAGGACGTAGATGAGGTCGTTGTCAAAGTCAAACTTCGAAGAGATTCCATCGAATAGTTCTTCCAGGTATGGCTTCCATATTTCCATGGGTTCCAGGTCCTTGGACTTGAGGTAATCGTCGGTGAGCCTCTGAAGATCGGCGACCTTCATTTTAGTTATATCCAAGTCGTCGATTGTAGTCTCGTTCTCGTGGACGATCTGGAACAAAATTATGAGCAAAAAATCATCTTGATTGGATATTCTATTTACATCTAGGATATCCCCCGTAATATTCCAAATGATCTCAATGGTGTTGTCCAGGGTTTCGTCTGGTATATCAACCTTCTCAGTAGAATTCTTGATGATTTCAGTGATGATCCTCTTGATAGCTAACTTTGACCCACTAACCAACGGTTTTTCTGTACCTTCCTCGTCCCTATCTTCCGGTACGTCAACTCCAGTATCGACATCATCCGCCTCAGCTCTCAGAAACCGATTCCTCGCCTTCTTGCTCTTAAACGGGCTCGGCAGAGGAGAATTACCCAGATTCGAACTAAGATACATCACATAATGGCTCCTATTGTAAATATCAGCGTCGATGGCAAAGTTGAACACTAGATCCATGGCAAACATCTTCTTGATCTTGGCGGAGAGTTTAACCCAATCAAACTTGTACCCTTCCTCGGCTTCTCCTTTCAATAATCCCGGCACCAATGGCAGTCCGACTTTCTGGATATATTTGTGTATCACGGTATACCCCAGTTTATCAGTGGCACCTACAAACGTCCGCGTATTGACCCAACAGTGCATTGCGTCGATCAATTATTTACTCACCTTGATCCAAGCAGGACTGGTAAAGGGCGCGAGCCCCCTTGACCGGACCAGGCTCATCGTCGGTGGCGTTCGATTTCAAGAACTTCAATGTCGCCAGCGTGATGCGCTCGTCGATCAAACGGAAGGCCGAGAAGGTCGGGTACCAGCCGTGATTGGGGTGTTCGCTGCTCCACCTTCCGCAGGCGAATTCGTAGAAATCTTCGCAGGGATCCGCGGAGAAGTTGATCGAGAGTTTCAAATTCGCCGCGGAGCGCAGGCATTCGTCCGATTCGCACAAATCCGTCGGCGTTCGTTTAACTTGAAAACAATCCAAGTTATTATTTCTCTAACGACTTTTAAGGAGTTACAATTATTGTACTTACATTTACATACCAAAACGATTAATCCAATGAATAGAAACAAGATTAACAAACACAAAAGTATCGAAAGTCTTTTATAGAAGTCATTTCGTCGAAATCTGAAACAAGTATTGCCTTTGACTTTTAAGCAGAGCGAGAAATGATTATTAATGGTAATTTGTCACGCAACGAGTTTACTCGCTGATTATTCATTAAGCGATCTTCAAACGCAGTTACCCCAATCGCATCCTATCAATTAGGGCGAGTGCTATTTCAGTTTGTTGAGTTGCTTGAGGTGCATAAGCAAAAAGGTAGAGGACAAAGTGTCGCTACAAGTTTAATCACGGAATGATTGTCGGTGGTATCAGGTGATAAATAAATAGCGTATTTTTATAAATAATTAAGCAACTTACATTGAACCTTTCGACTTGATGTTGATGAAATTGAAGCGACTTCGCGTGCCACCCGTCCCATTTGTTTGTCCATCCACTGCTTGATTGTTACCTTAAAACGGCAATTTCGATATTGCAATTACGCCTCGACTCAATTGAAAAACAACTGTGTTGTAAGGAAAATATGTGTTTACAAGTGTTTACAACTCACCTGCACGTGCTGACTGGGCCGTCGAAATTGTATAAACACGTCCTGGATCTTCCATTATCCTTTTATTTAAATTTGCACGTTCTCCGTTATTTTCTACTCGCGCACATCGTCATTTTAAACTAAACTAGGTTAAATCACTTTTTCGTTTTTTAATTGAATTTTTAAGTTAAGTGATCTTGCTTAAGTTACGTTTCGTGTCCGTGATTTTGTCAGAGAAAATGATAAGATTTAAGTCATTGTTGTTCCGATGCCGACGGCGGTTGAGCAGTATGTCCACGGGGCGCTTTTCATAGAGTTTTATCGAGCCTGGACGGTGGCAGCGACCAGTTCATTACCGGAACGATGCCGCCGGTAAACTGTTGGACAGTCACAACAATTCCGCGGCTATCAGACGACGTTTTCATCGCGCACACGTCCAGGAAAAGCGTATGTGTTTGTGAACACGTTAGGAACGCATTTGCCTTAATACAAGGCGTCGCAACAGTTTTTCTGCAAATATTGCCGACGTCCTTGCTAGAAAATTCTTTCTAAGTATTATGTGCAATGTAGATAATAATTTATGACACTGGCATACATATATTTGGAATACCTGAACACAATGCATTCAACTGCAGACATTTGCGCGATTTAAGCGAAATAAAACACTCCAGGTAAAAAACACGAAATAGGATAATGGACAGTTCTATCTCTCATACAAATCACCACAATGAATATTGATTAGACGCACGGAAGGCGTCCGAAACGTAGCGCATTAACAATAAATTGTAATTCTCCGTCTACTCACTTTCCGTTGGCGCTGTATGTCACTAAACTCATCGCGACTTTAATTAAACAATCGCACCGATTGCAATTAACACTCGGCGAAACATCACAATGCACACCGGAGTAATTCCAATCATTCTCTGACTCGAAACATGACATTCTACTTACGCTTTGCTTCACTTTTGCTTAAAATTTTAAGTCGACGTGCTTTGAAAGTTTTACGTACTTCCACTATGGCACCGATAGTCGCGCCGCTTATCGGAAACTAGTTACCTACATTCCAGTTTTCGCAATGAAACATTTTTCACGACATATATAAAATTTTGTTAAAAATCGTTGGTGATAAGCATTGCATAAAATGTCACCAATTATAGAACATATAGAACTGATTCCTTAACTAATGAGAACGTTTTGCTATTATCATGAAAACGAATGAGCATATTTCCGATAGCAACTGATTGTGAGGAAATCCGCGAGGGGAAAAATGTTAACGATAAAATACGCAATGACCACATGTCCTTAGAATGACCGTTTTGCCACGCCTTGTTACCACAAGTTCGTAATAAGTCGCATTATAACAATAAACGAGTGTTTCTGCCAAATGTCAGAGATGTTTTTCGACTTTATTATACAGTTTTGTTTGTATGGTGGTCAGTTGAATGGAAACATTCCGATTAATCATTTCGTACACATTGTATAACTAAATATATCGAGTTTTATGCTTTTGTACAAATTCTTCTTGTGTTGCCACTTTACGTATTTCCTGCCGTTCACGTTTATGTCAAATAATCGATTGTGTACACCGACACCGACACCGACATTCGTGTACTGGTAATATACTGGAATTATTGGAGTTTTCTTTATCATTCGAACACGTAATTTTAATAAATGCCGTGGAAGGATAGAAAGTTTTGCTTGTCGGAGTCGATACTGATTTTATCAAGTAATTGCAAAAACCAACAATAGCCGGAGGAAAATTCATGTTTCTGAAGAAATGATATATTATAGTTTTTCTATCTTTCAAAATGCATTCTAATCCCAAACGTTTGCAAATCGCAAGGCCATATAGAGAAGCGCAGCCTTCATAAATTATTCTAATTGATATAAATTGTTAATTGTTAACCGTGCTATCGATTAGAATATTGTCATGTTTTCTCATCGCCTAAGTGCTTAACTTTGGATATAAGTTTCCAGCAATTTCCAAACGGAAATCAATTTTTTTACCGCCACGTCAGTGTTTTCTGATGCCCCCGCACTTGGAATACAATAAATATCGTTATTATTATTAATGAAAGGTCGCATTATAAATCGATAGGATAAACAACGGTCATTGGACGTTTCACCCCCATTTTTATTCTTTTTTTCTTTTCCACTTGTGGTATGACCCGCACTGTTTTGAGCATTGTAGATGATTATTTTGGGAAGAGTAAAATTACGGCAATGTAGAAGAAACGTACTCAAATGTGTGGTTACAGTTTTATTGGATTGTTTCGTTATTGTGTCAATTCAAGGGTACAATCATTGGTTATTCGTTCATGAAAGAATCATATCGTATTAGAAATAGTTGGATTATAGGTACAGTCATATGTCAACACTCTTCATTTGGTTTTTCTTTTTCGCGAGGTGTCGTTGTGATTAGCGATGGTAACCATGTCCGTAGCCATGCTGATAGCCGTAATCGTGCGCGTAAGTTGGAACGATAGCCTGGAAAACAACAATTGTTTAAATGATTTTAGTAGGTTGTTAGGAGTTTAATTTAATTTCGGTTGTTGTTGGTTGATTGGCGTTTAAAATCTCCTGTTTTACTGCTTTGTACTTACTTTGACAACAGGTTGGGCGTGATGGACATTGTAGCTGGTAACTTGGGCATAACTGGTAGCCGGGGAATGATGTACGGGGACCTTTACAACATGACCAGTCCCTGATCCGTATCCTCGGTTCCATGGGTTCCACGCGTTGTTCTGTTGCCACGCATTATTCCACCCGTTGCTTTGCTGCCACGGATTCCACCCGTTGTTCTGTTGCCATCCATTGTTCCATCCGTTGTTTTGCTGCCACGGGTTCCATGCGTTGCCATGCACGGTGACTTGTTTGACTGGCTTAAGTGCTACCAGGGTGTGACCACCCCCATGACCATAATCATAAGGTGCGGCATAGGTTGTCGCTAAGATGGCACTTAATATCAACTACACACAAGGTTACTTAATAAAACAATTCTTATTCGAATGAGGGGCGCGGGACTTACGAGTTTATACATTGCTGGAAAGTTGGGTGTAAATCCTAGGCGTCGATGAGAGTAGATGGAGCGCTGGCGGAGACACAAAAATCGATACTGGATTAAAAATTAAGTCGAGTCCTTTTTATACCGCTTATCGATTGGCAATCGCGAAGACATTGTCGCCGTCAAGTTGAAGCGGCGGCGGCCAAGAATCGGTCGCGTTCGGCGACGAGAATCCCATGTACGCATTAAACTGCATCTACGATTATGGCGATATCGCCTTAAAGTAGGGACTATTAAGAAACGCGCGTTGCGCGCACGCCTCGTTGATTGATTCCAATAATGAGCAGCGAAAACATCGGTAACTGCGTCACAAGCGTGGAACCTAGATATCGCTAATTGAAATTTGAATCGAATCAAATTTAACTCCGCTCCCGTTTCGCCGCCGTCGGTTTTATTATCTATCTGTACCAGTTTTTTGCTTAATTTCTGCCAATCATGGAAGATTTGTGGCGGCCGCTGAATGGTGAAAAACCAGTGCGAGAATCGATCTGCGCGACCACCTTGATACAGTTTCGTCAGGTGCGCAGTTCAGGCGCGCTGCACGCGCGACCGCTCAGCTTTTTACGCATATTAATTGCGTCAATGGGGCATTAAATAACCATCATGGTGTTAACGTCCTGTTTGTGAGGATAAGCCAGATGACACGTCGAAATCATATTGTCGTCAAAATCCGATGAAATTTTATTGTGCGTTTAAAGTTGAATTTCCAAATTTGCATTGCACATTTTTGCCGTAAATGTATGTTGTTATTCTATGCAATGTTTGCCAACACAACAAACATTCTATTGGTTTACGGTTTGCATACAAATAAGCACACATTTCGTTGTTTTTAAACAAACATTTACCATTTTTAAAGTGCAATAAAACTTTTACAGCTGCTTTAGAATGTTTTGCTTAGTTATTGTGACGAAATATCTTAAAATATTGAAATGCGTTCAAATTAACTTGAATAATATTAATATTTAGTCCTCGTGGCGACATCTGGTGTAATCGTGTTATACTTTCTGAAAGTTTGCTTTTAACATCGATAGGTGCCGACAGCTGTTCCACATACTTCGAATAAAAAAATAAAATATGTGGAACATATTTTAATAACTTTATGAACACATTTATAGCCCGTTTACATCACAATTAAATTATAGAGCAAGTAAATATTATAATTTCTGTATTTTCTCGAGTATACAATTGAGATGTAACAATTAAAATGCCTGGCCAATCGTCTCAACTCTCTAATCGGGTACCCATTATCGAAGTATGTTGAGATGTTAAAACAAGCATTATAAATTAAATTAAGTGCTTAACCAGTCAGTGTATGTAAACATAACATGCACGAATGGTACTTAAGAATTCTGCTGGCGCTTGCCATTTACACGGAAGGAAAATGAACGTGTAGTTAAATTTGCGTCGAATTAGAATGTTCCTGTGCTATTTAAATAGATATGTTACTAATTTGTAACACATAACTAAACAAATCGCTGAAAAGATAATCGCGATGCGGAAAAATGAAATATTGCGCAACAGAATTCATGCAAAACGACTTAAAATTAGATGAGAACCCAACTAGGCGTCTGAAGAGATGCCTTTGGATGCCTTCGGCTGGAAAAGAAAGTCTGAGAAATATCGCGCGCTGCTTATTAATAGTTTCGACGCACAAATTCTCGAATTCTCTAATTTCTAGACAAGATCACATCTTCGTGGCAGATGAAGTGGAATTTTATACTCGCCGCAGTTCAAACGAAACTAAAACTGTATCCGAGAGCGGCGTGCGGAATCATGAATCTTGAGTTCCAAACGAGTCGGCGCCGCACAGTCTACGAATTGGCGAATTTTACATATAAAAACATATAACTTTAAAACTATGCAGATACGATTCTGAAATTTTTTCTACGCACTCTTAAATAAATTTACTAACTCTGATTCTAATAAAATTAAGATTTTCATTCTGCTAGAAATCATGTAAAAAAAAAATTGAAAGTGAACGATATAATAACTTACATTTACATTGTAAATATTATAATAAAAAACCTAATTGAGACCTGCATATAATTACAAATAAGAAAGATAATCCAATGAAGATAACCAATAACGTGAAATGGGCAGAAATCAATGAATTAGTGATAAATAAATAGTAAAATATTAGATAA
>JARRAA010007235.1:0-55120 GCA_030557295.1 Ecitodaemon sp. MM-2014
ATCTCTTAAAGGGGATCGGAAATCTAAACATGTACGTAACACAGACGAGTCTTACAACTTAAGCAAGCAACCCTAACTTATACATACATTATAAGTACATTACAAGTTTAACGAATAAGAATGCATAAGTAAACGTAATTTAAGCGTAAGGACCGTAGCGATAAGTAAACAAGTACATGCATTACGTAACGATTGACGATCGGCTCGATGTCGCGACGCGTCCGACGGCTTCTCGCGAGCGTCGGACGGCGTCGGCCGCAATGATATTAACCTTATATTCCCGATATAAGTAAAACAATGTAAGATGCAAACGGATGGTTGGCGTTCGGACGACGCGAGACGAGAGAGAGATGAGAGAGAGACGAGAGACGAGAACAACCACGATGAGATTGATTGATAGTTGCTATCTATACCTACGATTTTTGCTTTGATGCCATGTTCTTTATATTACTGTGTAACCAATTAATATTATAACATTGTAATTGTACAGATTGTCTGAACTGAAATAAATATTTCTTTGGAAACAATGCGCCCGCGCGTTTTTCGATGCCCACGCACCCGATCCACTTGGCGGCCAGGCGCGCATTAATGAGCGGCACGTTCGCGAAATGGCGATTAGGCGCGCAGTAATCATTTTTAACGCGACACGCCGCTGCGAGTCCACGTACCACTCGCACTTTGCGACATATGTTCAATTATGAACGTTTTTTATAAGTCTGTAATGGTGTTGATGTCATTACTGCTTAATTAATGATAACGTTATTCATTAGCATTCGATATATTTCTATACGCTTGACGTGCATTGGCAAACATTACATTATCGTGCAGTTTTGTAAAGTGTTCTGTGCTTTTTTTTTAGGCAGGAGCGAGGGAACGTCGAGAAGGTAGGGATTTTCGGAGCGATTTATGTTTGTTATGCAAGCGGCGCAATCTCCGGCCCACCCAAAAGAGCCGATCAATTGCGATTCGCGCAATTAATTTCACGCACTTATCGAGAATAAACAAATACCAGAGCGTCGTAAATCGCGAGCGCATAAACATCGCGGCGCTAAGTAGCCGGCGACTTTTAATTCCGCGACGGCCGCTCTCTCCGGGGGCAATTAAGTCGGTGGAAATACAGTTGCCGGCGAGATAATGTCATTTTTCTGCCGGCTGGCCTTAAGGTCGCACGCTCGGCTATTGGCAATCGGCAGTCGGCGCGCTTCGCGTTCGCGCTGCGTTTTTGCATTCGCTCGCCGTCGCGGGACCACACGCGTCGCGCGCCGCGTTCCAGCGCATTTCTGCACCCGTTCGCGGCGAAAAGCGACTCGTCGATTTATCCGCGCCGAATTTTAATTAAAATTAATTTTCGCTCCCGCTCAAACCCGCGCGCCGAGCGATTCGGCGCGGCATGAAGACGTTCGACGTGCGCGCGTCGTCTTCGACGCCGACTTCGGAGCTTGTCCCGATCCGAAGACAAAGGGGCCGCGCGCGAAAAATCGCGAAAATCTCCGTCGGCTTCTCCGCAACGCGCGACCCACCTTCGAGCCGAAGACTCGTTTACATATAAAGCGGGAGGTTTACGGCCGCGCTGAAAACTTCCGATTATAAAGATAGCGCTTTGCGCGCCCGAAGTATTTTCTCGCGATTTATTATGCAAATTATAAAACTCCCTCTCAGGTCGAGGTTCGGCGCGCGCTCTTCGCCGTCCGCTGCCGAACTGACAAATCTCCGGCGCGCGAGAGATACGGGCGCGCTTCTTGGAGAATTGTATGAAAAATGCAAAAATAATCAAAAAGTTTGCGTCGCGCCTGTTTTAAAATTCGTTTTCCATATTTAATTCTCCGCCCGCGCGCCGCCCGCCCCTCGTTTCCGACGACGGGGAATGATCAAATCGAAGCGTCGGAATGATTTTGCGCGCGCGGAAAATCCTTGAATTATTGTCGCGCGGAGCGCGCGCGTCAATTGCGCGCGTAATGCACGAAGCTTTTACGGTTCCTGCATCCCGAATTCGATGCGCCGTAAAATAGAAAGGTGTACGCGTGTTCCGCGCCCTTTTGCCCGCCGGCGCCATTGTGCCCGAAATGTCCGGCGCTCGTTTGCGCGCCGAGAGCGCCGAAAATCCACGGACGCCCGAATGGAAAGCGCGTATTAATCGCGGCAATAAATATCGAGGACTCCGCCGCCTCCATTCCGAGCCGGAGCGCAATTCCTGCTAATTGCATTTTCGATGAGCCATGAACAATTCAACAATGGATGGCGCAGCAGCGGAATGGAGGCGGGAATGCAGATTTCCGCCAAAAAATCGCGCAAAACATGTTTGTTTCGGAATGATTTAGCGTCGACGGAAAAACGGCTCGAGAAAGAAACAAAATAAATAGATTCGAAAAGCAATCAGACGGCGATAAAAGCGCGCGCAGTCGAGATCCGACATGGTTTATTTAACCCCCGCGATGCGCATTTAATTCGTTTCCGATCGAATAAACAAACTCGTTTCTCCGCCGGCATTGGCGGACGCGACGGCCATTCCGAAAGACACACGCGCGCGTAATGGGAATTGATATTGATATCGACTAATGGCCATGAAAATGGTAAATCGGAATAAAATGAAGTTTCCCTTCGGCCCTTCCATTCCTTCAAACCTGGCGAAATAGAAGTAACCTAAAACGTGACGTAATTAATTATTTTCAGTAAAAAATTCCTGTTTTTTGTGGTCAGAGAGAACCGTAAAGAATGTGGAATGTACGTAGGCACTTTTTGGGTGTTCCGTGTTTACTAAATCTCGTTAAACTGGACGTATCGTGCTCACGACCGTTTGGACATTGTAACACGTGTTCATACCGGTGGATTTACGTCCGTAAATTTTTGGTAACCTTTCGGGATGCGCATTGTTCTTGATGTCGGCCGCGGCCGCTCCGTCCGGCGCGTCGTAATTCTCGCCGACGAGGTGGGCGTCGTTTTTTCGGGCACGTTTCGAGCGCGCTTCGAGCGTTCGAGACGACGCACTCTCTAATTTAAACCGTCAGATAAGCGCGTGCGGCGTCGAGGGATTTTCTAAATATCCTAATTAACGCCGACAGCACATTAACGCGCCCAGCGTTAAACAACGTCCGGGAAATGCAAACCAAAACTTATCTTCGACTAATAAATTATTGCGCGCGAAGATTTACGGCGCTCGCAATGAGATTGCGGTGGCAAAAGTCTGAGAGAATCGGGCGGCGACGTCCCGTCTCTCGCCGCGGCGAGTTTCGGCGGGGAAACGCGGCCTGGGGCGTAATTAGATACATTGCAGCGCGGCGGAATAGACTGCGAAGGCGGCGGGGGGAGAACGGCGGGCGCAAGAAAATTGGAAGTTTTTCTACTTTATAGCGCGCGCCCGGGCGCAGCCCCGTCTACTTTAGTTCCATGTTCCATTACTTTCATTACTTTCGCTCGTATATATTTCAACCGGGAAGGTATTAGTGTTTGTTTGCGTCCTCCCTCGTTCGTGCTTTCTTCCCGCGAGGCGTTCGAGACATTAGTATCGGAAACGGCGCGGGAGGAGCGCCGCTTTCCTGCGCGGAGGAAAAAATGTCGGGCGCTCGAGCATGAAATTGAAGAAGAAGAAAATTTGCATTTCGAAGCGCGCGTTTTCAAATGAATTTCGGTAATTCGTCGTCGCATGGGCATCGAAGATCGGCGAGCGTCTTGGGCGCTGGCGGTCGAGAGAGCTGGGAGTTGGCCGTTGGCGCGTATGAGAAGAAAAAAAGCGGTAACGTCGTAAAGGTGTCCGCAAGGTCGTGGAGAAACGCGCGCGAGTTTGCGCTCGTGCACGATCGTCCCGAGTACAATATACCGGCTGCCGGGGCGCTGCCAGTGATTACTTCGGGTCGTGCCGGAGCCGCTAAACTGCCATCTTGCACATTTTCCCTGCCAGCCCCGGGCCGCCCCCGAGCTTCGGCTCGCGCGCGCCGCGTGTTTCTGCCGTTTCGACAATTTCGCGCAGTTCGCACATCAAAACTATATCTGTGTACACACAGCCGCGTACATTTTCCATATTATCTTCAGCACCCGCCAACCCCTGCCCCGCGACGCCGCCGTCTAGAGCTGGGCTCGCGTCGTCCTTACATTCCGAGTCTTCTTACGCTTTGCGGAACGATTCCGCCAGTCATTTCGGACTTGTTCCTCTGGTCGTCGATCTGACTTTCACGTTTTTTACAATTTCAACCCTCCACTTTCTCCGCGCGCCGGCGACAAAGGATTAGAAAGTCCGGGGGTGAATTGCGAGTGAAAAGGGTGTCGGGAGAGAGTCGAAGATATGCGCTTAGTGGCCGTTTAACTTGACCGAAAACCAGAAAAATGCGTCACAGCTAATAAAACCCGATTGTCGACGAGCTGTTTAAGGCGGCGGCGCTCTCGGGATAGTTCGCACCCCATGACGCGCGGAGCGCTCGTCATACGGTAATAAGACGTATTCAAGTGAGGACGCATAAAGCAGACATAAAGTTAACAATTCGCAGCGCGTTTATAGAGAGACAACCCTAAATTCCCGACCCCAGCGCGTTATGTGGCTACAAAATATAATTTTGTCTCTCGGCCGGACACCGGACAATGGGCACGTTTGATTACGCGGACCCTCGGGCCCTCCCCTCACGTGGAGCGCGACAAAAACGCCGGGCATTTATCATCATCTATCTAATAACGCATATTGGACGCCCAAAGGGTAGATAAAAAGATATTCTTGGGAAAGTTTCGTGCATATCTGCGCGTTCCGATGGGGGATGGGCGGCAAGTGTCAAAACAAGGAGCGAGGGTCGGCTTCGCCTTCCATATTGAAACAAGTAGCAATCGCTAATGGCGGAGAGCTTTTGTTTTCTGATTCCATCTCGTTGCTCATGCCCAACACGATCCCGACTGTTTCTGACACTCCCTAATATATAAGAGGGTACGAGCGAAAATTGGGAAAATGCTAAAATCGTAATTTGTTACTCCCCATTGTGTTACGCACGAGAGCGCTGCGCCCGCGCGGGCGGAACAAGTTATAACCGAAATGGGAAAGCGATATCGGGCCGGGGGCGGGCGAGAGCGGGAGAAAAATTGCGTGCAAAGAGAAAGAGCGTGCGCCAGACGGCTATAGTCAGTCAGTCACTTTCCTTTCGCGCGCGCGGCGCGCTCTCGATGCTTCATGCGCCATGAAGAGCTCTCGCCCCCGGCGCCGCCGCCCCGCCGCGCCGCCATAGATCTCCGCCGTATGCTGCGTGCGTGCCGGCGTCCTTCTCCAGCCGGCGGCTCGCCGTTGTCTTTTTCGCGCCGCGGAGGGTTGATGAGAGCGTCCGGGCATGGGGGCTGGAAGCGGGCAGTCCGGGCGTTCGGGGCAATCCCGTTCGGCGCGCATTGCTGCTCTGGGAATATGAAAATAAGAATTTATCGGCGCGAATAAAATATCAAATGTATTGCGATGGGACGGCGTACCCTCGACCTCCGTCGAGGTGGAGCGCGCGCGCCGCCGACCCTCTCGCGCGCCACCATCATTCGCACTCGCCCATCTGCATACCCCGCTTGTTTATATCAATAAATTACTAAACATCGCGTTTGCACTTCGATATCGATTCGTTCGGCGGGGCGCCCCCCGGCCGGGGGCTCGAGTGTCCGCGCATCCGAAAGCCATCGGCGTTCGGAAACGAGCTCGTGAGGTGACCCGCCGAAGAGGCGGGAATAGACGCGGCTCGCGGCGGGCCGGGCGCATCGTAAAGTCGAAATTATGCGCGCGCTCGCGCGAAGTGAAATTAATGCTCGGCCATGCGCCTCGTCCTGCGCCGCCATCGCGCGCTCCTCTAATCGCGGTGCGGCAGGACGTGCGCGGCTCGCCCGTAAATCAATCGCGACGCGCGACGCCGTCGACTCGCGTCGGCGATTAGCAATTACCGGCGAGCAGGCCGCGCGTTATGCCCGACAACATTGTACTTGCGCCGCGCGCACTTTGTTCTTCGCTGCGCGCTTTTTTCCGCATGCGCACGCGCGACTCGTAAATGTCGTACGCGCTGATTTAGCTTCACGCCAATCGCTTTTCGAGGAAACGAGATTTTCGCGCGGAGACGCGGAAACCGGCGAATAAATCGACGCTCGTTGCGCCGCTCGCGAAAATTCGAAAATCGCCGATTCGCCGCGCTGCCTAACGACTTGTTAATTACCGATTTTAACACGAGCATTACGAGTTTATAACTGTTATAATACGCGCGTTACAGTCACGTCATCGAGCATTTTATTATGCAGGTGGGAAAGTGGGAAAATGCGCTCGTTAAAACGCGATCGTTTCGCGCGCGCGCGCAGTGGCGAGGTGGATTATTCATTAAATTTCATGCGGCTTAATTAACTAATTAGTCATTATTTATTGCCGAGCACGTCGACGTCTCGGCCCGCGCTTTTGATACTTCGCCTGGAAAAGTTGTGTTAGCGCTCAGTGTTCGATTCTCCCGCCGCTCGTAAAAATTGTTAAATTTTACAACTAACTATAAAGCTGGCAACTTTACACGCACTCGGGGCGTAAATTGCGCGCACCTCTTGCGTTGATTCCGCGTAATGGCCGGACAGGAATTGATTTATTGCCGTGCTGCAGGATTTTAATTAGCGTGCGCGAGATGGACTGTCTTCGAGATTGGAGCTTGGAAATATCTGATATGAAGCCATAACCGCGTTATAAGAAGCGAATTATAACTGTATTAATTAGATAAATAAACGAGATCGAGTGATTATGCCTGCAGAAAGTCCGAATCGTATACCAAAAATAATTTGAATATTACGCGCGCAGATAGAGAAATAGAATAACAAATTACGAATTAAAAATGTGCATGGCCGAGCGCGGCGCAGCCGGTAACAAACGAAGATGAAACAGCAGAACGCCGGAGCAGGAGGACGCCAGACGAATGTAATAAGTTGCGGCGTTGCGGGTTAATCGCGCTTCGGAATCAAAAATACATAAATTAACGTGCGCGCGCGCGTGTGTGTGTGTGTGTGGTTTTTTTGTCTTCTTCGGCTAGTTCGGACGCTTATAAATTTAATTTTTTTCCTCGCCGCTCTTCGTCCCGCCGCGACGACTCTTTGCGCTGCGAGCGCTCCTCGGGCTCCGCTCGAATGTCTCACTCAAAGTTTTACTCTTTTTTCAACACGTTCGCTCGCCGCGCTAACACACATAAATTTGCCGAAAAGTTGAAAACCGAACCGGGCAACTTTTTGTTACCGCGAGCCTCGGCTTCGGCTCCGATTCGATCCAAAGTTTCCAGCAGGTTTCCGACTCTTATTGTTAGATCTCTCGAAACCTTCCCAGAGGTAACTCATTACTCGAGTAGATTTGTAGCGATTTGTTTCGAGCGTCCCGGGCGCGCAGCGCAATGCGGTCCCAGGATGATTTATTGTCCAAACCAATTCGTGATCGTAACGGCTTTAAAGACAGAGTTATGCCCGCCAATAAACATAACGCCGCAATAACCAATAACCATAACCATATCAATAACAATAACAATTCGAGAATTTATAATAAAAGAATAAAAATTCAATAAAACATGGACGCCAACTCGCAATAATGCTAAATAATGCATAAATTAAGCGCATGCACGTCGGCTTTCGCGCGAAACTGCATCGACGCCTAGGCGTTCGTCAAATTCCCATTTGGAGCCGCGCGGTTTCGAAACGACGCGAGCGGATTTATAAAACGATAAATCAATACGTGCCCACAAAGTACTAATGCGTTCATTAGAATTTGTATTGATATCCATTAGCGTCGTAAAGTCTAGGAAGGCGCGGATTGCGTCAACAATTGCACAAACAAATACGTGCGCGTCTGACAAGCTAGCAAAAGATCGCGGACTGCTTTGGGATCCTGACCTACTTGATGGCTTCGAGCGTGGCGCGTTTAGTTATTCCGATAATATACACAATAATAAAAACAATAAACGAAATAAAATCGCCGATAAAATGTATAAAAACGAGTATAAAACTAATAAGCGTAGGTCATAATAACGCCGCGGTGTCATGCAAGTTTAATAAACGTTCACTACCGTTCGACGTTTGCCGGGACGTGGAAGAACGGACGAAGTCGCCGCGCCGCGAACGAGAGCGTGCATGTTGCATTTAGGTGTCCGCGATACCTTTTAATCCGCACGCGCATAAATAATGCGCGCGGCGTTACAATGTTGCATAACGGCCGCATGGATTGTTATTTGTTTTCATCGATTTTTGCGCCGCTCGCGAAAAAGTGCGCGGCGTAAACGCGAGCGCGCGCGCCCGCATTTCTGCCATTTTCACTACGTGCAAACAGACAATATTTACGTGGGTGCGTCCGAAATTCGCCCGCGAGTGCAAGCCGAAATTAAAATTGAGAAACGAGCGCCGCCGACGCTCCGCCGGCTCTCTCTCTCTCTCTGCGCGCCCGGCGCCCCGACCGGTTTTTCACGATGCCCGGCGTCGCCGCTGCCCCCCACCCGCGGCGCGCCGCACTTAGCGAAGGTGGAAATGGTTCAGCCGGATGGTGGGAGAGGCGTGGAGTGGGGCGGGCCGATAAAAAACGAGCGCCGGCGGGGCGGGAGGGACGCGCCGCCTATATTCGCGCGCGGCGCCGAACCGGGGGGCGGAGTCGTAACCGTAAAATTTACGACGTGCTATTTAAGTGCTATCTGGCGGACGAGCAACGAAGCGTGCCGCGGCGTGGCCATTACGGCGACGCCATTGGACGATTCGCGCTCGGGTCGACGCACGCACACACGCGAGCGCGCGCCCGCCGGCGAATCTATATCCGAACGTCGCGCGCGCCGCGGCAGGACGTGCGCCTGCCGCGGACGCGCCGGCCGCCAGCGGCACGGAATAAGTGGGCAGTTGCGGGGCACGTCGCGGATTGTTTACCGTTTTGGAATCGCCGTCTGCACAACTTCACCGACGCCGCGACGCGCAGTCGGGGGACCCGGAGACGACTGGATGGATCGAATGCGTCGCGCAAACGGGCGATGAGCCTGCGCTTTACGTTCATTTCGGACAATTTCGCCCGTGGACAATCAGACATGCAAGCGCAATGCCGTTGTTCCGCTCAAAAATGCCGAACATTTTTGCGGGCGAAAAGCCCGCCCGGCTTTAATCCTTCGAATGCGGTGCGAACTTAAAATTATACGAGAAATTGACCAGAATAAACGCGGGAAGTTGTCTCCGAGGAGAACCCGGGTCGGGAGTCGGAACGACGGCGCGAAGGAACCGGCTTGCTCTCGTTGTAAGGCCTCGGGAGGAAATTGCCAGAAACGGCCTGAAGTGTCCCATCGTCCCCATTCTGCGGGCGCGTTCAAGATATGTCATAACCGTTTGCGTTTCGACTTTCAAATTGGGGGGCTTTTCTTCAGTGCGACGACGCTGCCGCCCGCAGGCATATGGTGTTTATATCCGCTCGCCGAGCACCGTCGCGCTGCCTACCGCTCTCGAACGGAAAGACGACGCAACCCTAAAATTGCTCTGCGAATTGAGCGCGGGCATGTCGCACAAAACAACGCATAAACTCGATCATAACCTATCACATAATATCAGACCGACCGATTATTAAATTTTACGGCGCCCCTTTAAAAGTGCCTTATCACACATCTTCTAACCACCCACCGGATACGTGCGCGACGCTGCCGATGGTCCTCCCGTTCGTTTTAATGCCCGGGGCAGCTTCATTCATGTTTGAGCAGCCGCAAAGCAGTAAAATTTAATTCTGACACTTGTTTTGCAGTGGCGCCAATAAAAATTATATGATAATAAAATTGTTAACAGGGGGTTAAACGCCCGACACCCGTAAGCTCTGCGCACCGCGCGTTCTCGAAGAGAGGCTGTAGGCGAAGTGCGAGCTTTTGTAGGCCGCAAGCAGTGGGCTTATGTGCGGTCGTTAAAATGATTTTAAGATCAATAAAACAACACCAACAAAGCGCACCGACGCTAGTTATGCCATTAAAAGGCCATCAAAATCAACGTAAACACATTTCAACTACCGCCACCGCCGACGACCATTCGGTGGGCACACAAAAGTGTCGTTTGCCGCGATGTGTTGATTGATGAGATAAAAAAAATTTACGCCCCATTAAATTAATAATCAAATTTTTTGCATTCCCTGTGCCCGAAAGGTTCTGTTTTAATGCGGCGATTGTTTCGGTGTATACTAACGATTAAATTTATTTACCTTTCAGGATTTAAATCGAATGTATCGTGGCCACCTGTGAATGAGCGGATGATGTTATCCATGTGAGGAGCGGTGGAATCACAATCCCCTTCTACTTCTATAGGACACTGTTGTGTGTATTGTAGTAGCGACTGTAGTCAATAGATGGTTCTGCTCCACTGCGCTTTCCATTTTCGTTTTCTTTTGTTACAACCTTCATATCATTTGATTTGCAAAACATAATCTTTAATAATGTAGTAAAAAGAAACGCATGCAAATAAATGGAAGCGCTTCTCGTAAAATTTACAGTTTTACGGTTCTCGTGCGCCACATCGCGTTGCGGCGCGCAAGCGTTAAGCCCGACTCGCAACAGGTTTTCGTCGAACGCTTCACACGTAGGAACAGCTTGCGTTCCGCTTTTATAGAATAGAGGTCACTGCGATTTTATTTTTACAGATTTTACACAGAAAATCGTTTAGAACTGTTGGCACTTTTGTTTTAAACACTAGATTTCTGCTGTTTTACATTATAAATATATACACACTTGTTTTGATTAATTTTTAAATTAAATTTGAATTTGCCGGGGCGTACGTGTGGAACGTCGAGAATCTCGAAGCAAACTGATGCGCATTTCACCTTTTTCGAAAAATGATTGCCGTTTGCTTTCTATTTGAAAAGAGTTTACACAAATGTTTTACAAACTGGGTTGTAAGGAACGGAAATTCCGAAGCTGGCTGTAGTAAAAGGAGTGAATTCGACCCATTGTAGAAAGTAGGTACACTCATAAAAGGGTAAGGGCAAGTGAAACGTAGTGAAGCTACCAAGAAATAGGCATTCGGTTGTACTGAAAAAACATTCAGAGATACAGCGAAAGCGGCTCCCGACGCGTCGTCTGGAGGTGCGCAAATGATAGCTCGGTGTGCTACTTAGTTTAGTGCATATCAGGGAGACATTCAAAACCTTCATGTTCGTTTCCGAATGAAACTTTCTTTCAATATCATGAAACTGGATAAATTTCAAGACGCCCCTTGTAAATTGCTTTGTAAGTTGATAACATGATTGTTAGTTCAATGAATTCTGGATGACGTTGAATTCCCTGATTATAGAAACAATTGTTGTCCATTGGCATCAATTATGTCTGTCCCGTTTACCGGAGGGTGGTTGTGATTTTAATTTTATATTTATAACAGATAATGGATAATTTTACTCTCGCTGGCATGATCCCTGAGGGGAGGTATGGTCAAGGCGATGACTTTGCGTGTGAGGTGTCCCCGGTTCGAAACCCCCATTAAGGGTTGCTTTTTAAGGGTAATAAAATTTAATACAGGAATAATTTAAATAATTAATGACTTAAATTGGGATAACTTAGTTGTTATTATTATATATTATATTTGTACTTCATGTACATATAGCGGATAACTTTACAGCCTTGTGCATGAAAGCTCCATGGAGTTGTGGTGAAGTCGGCGACTTTGCGTGCGGGACGTCCCGGGTTCAAATCCTGGCGAAAGGTGGTCTCTTTATTCTTTATTTCAAGTTTAATTATAATTATATTTGTTATATATTGTATATATATTATATATATACATTATAAATATATATATATGCTCAATTTCAAAGTTGCTGGTATGAATGCCGTAGTAGCAGAGTGGTAACATGGTTGCATCGCATGCGGTGCGCCCAGGGTTCAAATCCTGAAACGGCCCGTGCGAGGTTTTTGAAAGAAAAAATGACAATAAGTACGTGAGTTACTTGCTTGCTCACATAGAAATAAATACAAGTTCGAACCTGCAATAGAAAAGAATGGGGGAAGAAAGATAGAAGAGAAAAATGGCAAAGACCTGCAATAGAAAAGAAGAGGGGAAGAAAGAAAGAAGAGAAAAATGGTGGCTAAGTCCGAATAAAGAGAAAAGGGTGGCAATATAAGGAATAAAGAAAAAGCAAGAAAGAAGAAAACACGAGAAAAATAAGTTTTAAAATTTTGAAACCACAACTGGCAGTCTCTCCTTTAAAATCGTTCCTACCCGAAGAGGAGTCGATTATTTGGGGCCCCGAAGGGGCCCCATGGACGTCGGCGCCTCCGGCGCCTCCGCAGAGCGATCCTGCGGACACGTCTGAAGCGCTCCCGGCCCAACCATCGACTGCCGTCTCCCACCGAAATTATCAACCATTACACCTCGGTTTGTGACGTAACTATGGCGAAGCCGCACTTTACCGACTAATTCCGAAGTTGGACTTAGAATATTTTTCCTCGTTCAACTACGGAATATTTCTGAATCCGTTAAACTACAACTGTTTAAACTAGGCGGTACACTTAGGTTTGTGACGTGTACCTATGGCGTATCTATATTATACCGAATAATTCCGAAGTTGGACTTAGAATATTTTTCTACTGAGGATTCTTTCTGAATCCATCTCTACTTACTTCAAAAAAGCGGACGGCGAGGTCGAAATCCGAACCGTCGACTCCCGGGTGCGAACTGGGCGCCTTAACCACTGCGCTACTAAGGCTCATAGGGGTGCTTACAATGATTTCGTATAAGAAATTCTGTGCAACCAAATTTAACGAAATCCGGCTAGCAAGTCTGCAATTAACGACACTGACGTACCTGCCCTCGGCCGTGATGCGCACTTTTACATAGAACTAATTGTAAGTGAATACACGGCGCGCGTAGCTCGGGTGCCAGCAGCAAGCACACCCATATGGACACCCATATGAACGCAAGGGAACACGCTCGCGGCCACGATCGGCTAGGGAGTACCCAAAAGTGATATATTTTCTATGCGCGATAAGAGATGTCGCACCGTGCATCTGTCTCGAATTAAAGAATTCAATTTTAAGTCACTGTATCTAATTTTGCAGGAATTACGAAATAAGGGAGCAGCGAAAGAAATTTTTGTGTGGGTACATGTAAATACCAAATATTTATTACATAAAAATTAGATGCAGTTTTGCTTTCAGAAAATAATCTTGATTTGTGGTTCTGCAAAGAACCGATTGCAATGTTGGAATCCATGGCATCATCTTCATCTGGAATGGAACAAAATAAGATTGAGTAAAATTAGTAGCAACATAAATAACGAGTAGAGCACGAAATGAAGTAAATATCATAAAGGTATCGCGCGTAGATCGAAGTTATAGCCGATTTTGTAAGGTAACTTTGAAAAATTAAGAAATTTGGTACTACGAGGTAGTTTTCGAAGAAATTAAGTGTAGTCTGGTACTAAAATCGAAAGAACAACTCTTTCTCTAAGAAATTAAGTAGAAATCATGAAGTTGTAGCGCCAAAAACGTAAGTTACAGCCGATTTTAGAGGGCAAGTTTTTACGAAGTAGTGATTGACCCCGCTTTGGACGCCATTTTGAAGCACTTCCAGTAGACATTCAATTACATCTAATACTAAAATCAAGAGAATAACTCTTCCTCTAGGAAGTTAAGTAAAAGTCACTAAGCTATAGAGTCTAGAGTGGAAGTTACAACCGATTTTACTGGGAAAGTTTTTACAAATACAACAATTGACTAACTTTGAACGTAATTTTTGAGTACCTTTGGTAAAAATTTAGTAACTATTAGTACAAAAATCGAAAGAACAACTCTTTCGCTACAAATTGAAGTAAGAATGACGAAGTTAACATGTCTAGATCAGAAATGACAGCGGATTTTGTGAGGCAAGTTTTGAAAGAACACAAAATGTCTAGAATTTTCGTCAATTATTGCCGATTATCATCGGCCGCTAAATGATTTCAGCTGTAGCAATGTTATAATTTTAACGACTTCTTGCCACCACTCAAAATATTTTATCAAACAATCCATTAAGTGCGAAAAAAAATGTACAAAAATTTCGACGGTGGCGAATCTGCTTCCGTCATTAACAATGGCGATTATCATAATTTTCCATAAACACAGCCGTTCTCGGTTTACATAGCACCGCAACTAGAGTACACGCCGTGGCAGCTTCATACATATTTAGTAATTTAGGATCCGACGAAACAAATTAATTGGCTAATGCGCTAATAGCCTAATTAATTAAGAATTACGACCGTCGGGGCTTAACACCAGTGGCCGTCGCGGGCCGCGCTGGCCGAAAAGCGGACGCGTTAATTAAAAGCCGGCGAGCGCATGTAGATAGGTGCGCATCCAAAACGTGTAAATGCGTTTATATCGTACCCACTACTCGTATTATTTTGCGAATAAATTCGTGTGAAGCAAACCAAAATATTCATATTCATACGCCGACTCACCCCAGAATAAATAAGCCGAGGCCTTTTATTTCGGCGTGTTGTGAGTGTTATGTTAATGCAATTGTTATGTGCGCAATGCGCATTAATTAATTATGCGTTGTATTGTTGCTCGGCTCGTTATCACATTATAAAATGACGCACTTAATATAAAAGCGGAGCGTCGTGAATAATTTATGTTCTGTTTGTTTAAATAAATTTTTTCATGCAAACGAACTGTCGAATTATTCAATTGACTTAGCGTTTACTTTAAATTTAACATTTGCGCTTGGTTCAGAGTGCTCTTCGGCGCGTTTCTATTCGCGCGCGAAATTAATTTAAATATTTAACGACAAAAGCCATAAATCTACCCACGCTTAAGACCGCAATAAAGATTGCAATCTTTATCAGAGCCCGAGTATTATTAAAACATTTTAATTACTTTTTGGAAGTAATGCCGAGAGGCGCTCCCTTATAAATCGAGCAAATCTGTATCAAATAACGCGGCAACTTTTAATGAAACTTGGGCGGCAGTTTCAGAGCGTGGGCCTCCGCTGCGCCGGAATCGATGTAATAAATATGCGCGAACGCGAGCCGCCGCCGCCTCGCTCGAACAATAGCAGGTGGAGGCGCGGGGGCGGCAAGCGAGGCATCTCGCCGCTGGTTCTTAATAACCGCGCGTGGCCGTAATTAATTTCCCCACGGAACGCGCCTTCCGACAATAGGCGGCGCGATCGGACGCTTAACAAGTTTTAAAACTGAAAATTTCACATGCGCTCCGAACTATTCCTCGGACGGCGTCGCTGATTTAGGGCCGATTAAAATTTGAATTTATATTGAAAGTTGAATTTTCAATTTTATTCCGGTGCAGGTTGCAGCTGCGATACCAATACCGATATGAAATCCCCGGGCGGTGAGTTATCGCCGAAATAACGCGGCGCATGGGAAAGAAGAAGGCGTTGAGGAAAAACGCGATTAATTTGAATAAAGGCAACATTAAAGCGGCGTCTCAAGGTGGCGATGAATCAAGACGGGCGCGCCGCGCGGCCTCCACCTTCTCGCCGCCGTTGCCAGGGCGACGCGCGCGGCGCGACCAATCGGCGCGGGCCAAAGAGGCGGCCGCCGCGTCCGCCGACGACATCCATCCTCGGGCTTCCAACGCTCTTCGTGCGGCGCGGGGGCCGGCAGGGGACGGCGCTTTCATTCTTCCTTCTTCCGTTCGTCGTCTTATTTTCCGTGAAATTCCCATTATGGCTGCGCGTTCCTCCAGGAGTCTAGGAGTCCGGGAGTCCTGGCCAAATTTCCAAGTCGAGCTACAACAACTTGAAGAAGTCCTGGGCATTCTCTGATTTAATGTCGCTAATGGGTCCTTTTACGTTTCGCATTTGTTTCGGCTCCGATGAAGAGTTCCCAGACTCATGTGGAACCTAAAATAAGAGTTGCGTGAGGATTATTTTCAGTACATTTCGACGAGGTTTTGATGAGGCGATAAATGTTACTGAGACGGAATGCCATAAACGCAATAAATTAAGTGAAAACTTTCCGCCGAAGGGTCGCGCGCGAACGCGAAATTAATGAGACAAGTCGAACGAATTCATCTGCGAATGGATCATTAATTTCCACCGAGTACTGAAGCACCCTTCAAAAGTACTTGTACATTTCCCATCAAATTTGTCATGGATCGAAACGATTGCACCAACCTTTTCTCGAGTCGAGTCATCGTTTGATAAGTTCCCATGATCTTTATTCGGGTGTAGGTAACATCTCCAGATGCCATTTTCTCCTTCTCCTTCTTGGACCACATGCAGACATTTCTAATGAATGCCGATGAGCTCCGTCCTTAACCTAAAATTCAAAGGAACGTTCGGAAATTATGAACACCAAACCTGTTTAATTTAAAGTCTCAGAACTTGAAACCGATCCAATAACTCACCGAACAATCCAGTACCTACGACTACCTCACGCTATTGACTTCTTCATTTCTTCTGCATTTATTTTCACCTTCCTTTGTGCGCTCGCTATGCGCTGATGACTTAATGGTGCCGGTCTGGTTTCATGGTTGCGCAACCGCGATCCCTTTTCTTTCTCCCCGTACCTTTCTACCTTCGAAAATACCTTTCTTCCCTCGTCGCCAGTGTTCCGCTTGTGTTGCCTACACCTATTTTCGACTCGTGTGCGCCGTGCGTGTCATGTACCGGGCGGTCCGACCTTTCCCCAGATTTATTTCTTCTTGGGTTTTGTCTGTACCCGCGTAGATCATGGCGGTGGAGAATGCGCCGGCGGCGCAAAGAGAGAGACAGATTAGTGGGAAGCCATATTTATGGGCCGAAACTTCCAACTCCAACTTGGCGGGCGCGGCAACCCCTCGAGATATCTTAATCTGAACTGTCCCCTTGGACGTTTGTCATTGCATTAGGCACGCGGAGCCATTCACACCGGTGCACAATGAAGCTCGCTCCCATGTTTGAAATCTCCGAAAGTTGCAGATTCTTCTCGCTCGATTTCCCGGACCTGGAAATTGAAAATAACTTTAGTTTCTCTTTGCTTTTGCGGTAATTACGCTCCGATAGAATTATGAAGATTGAGAAAGTTTTCCCGCGTCGTTTTCGTTCTTTTTCGCCGGAGATATTTTTCTTTAGATTGCGCATTTAGCAAGAATTGCGGACAATAACAGTAAAACGTAATGTCCACGCTCCAGGCATTTTCCATTTTCCATTAAAATGGCGCACGAAAAATTTAAGGCGTTGTTCGACAATACTCCTCAAACTCTCGAACTGGAACCGAAAAAAATGCAATTTATAACCAGCCTTAATGATATTCCTAACTAACATGTTTACAACTGTAAAACATTTAATTCGATGCCGTTTTTTGCACGCTCCGTCGTGTGCCAAATCTGTTTCGACAATAAGTCGAAGCGACTTATGCAAAGACGGCGATTCGAACCCAAACAAACTAATAAACCATCCTGCGATGTTCTCCTTTTGTATCAGTCGCCTCGTATTTTCAAGAGACAGGACGCCTTTTTGTTTGTCTTCGCGCCCGTTATTGCTGTTCGGGACAGTCCTTTCGCGCACCGAACTTTGCGCTAAAAAATCTTGGCTTGGGTTTCTTCCGCCGCGACGTTCGTAAATCGCGGATTTGCAGCCCCAGCGGGATTACCGCAATCGGCGCGTTTTTCTCCGCCAGCGCGCGCAAGTGAAATTTACGCGTTTGTTTGCTCTCCGTGCCATTTCCTGCAGCTCCGCGCTCGCGTAAACACATTACAATTGCCAAATTGCATCCGAGCGCTTTTAATCTAATTGCGAGTCGAAGCCGTGCGCGTTTTCACGACGACTTTCAAACGCAAGGCATAATTGCATTGGTCCCGCGCAAGGAAGGGGTGATGGCTGGGCGCGATGTGACGGAGGATATTTACGTCCCGCATAGCGAATGATTATTAAGTATTTACAAGTGTGGATAGATCGTAAAACAAGTCATAAATGTTCGGCTTTTATATGCGCTTCTGGGTGGATTTGGGGCGTGCGGCCGGCGCGCCGTCTCGCGTGCATTTCGGCGGAGAGAGTGTCGAACGTGCGCCGCGGCCGTAAACGAATAAAATGGTCAAAATATCAACTCGCACTCGGGCGCAAAGAGACAAACAAGCCGCGCCAGACGCGCGCGTAAACGTTTCGAGCATTGGCGGCGCACCAGCGCGCTCTCGTCTCCGGGGGGGTTTTGCTTGACTTTTACTGATCGTAAAAATCGTAAAAACGCTCGTAACCATTAATAACTACTGCCGCGCCCGACAAGTGGACCGCGCGCGCTCTGGATGAGGAGCGAATGGTCATAAAATTGATTGTGTGGACACATTTTTACCTACCGGCCGAGGTATAGATTTCGCACAATCTCTCACCTCTTTCACTACCGTTTCGTGGCTATTCGTTGGCAACAGGACGCTCGCATAACCATGAGTAACAGTCTCCAGTCGTCAATCCTCCAACGTCCAATAAAACATTCTCGCCCAGCGCAAATTAAATTTGCAAGTTTTCCTCGTCGTTACCGTAATTCAAAGGGCCCATTCGTGCGCCCATCTCTATGGGGCGTTAATCTAATTGTCAACGGATTAAATCATGCACCCTTCCGCTCCTAGTTTCGATAACTAGACCCTCCTGCTTTATGGCGGCGCCGGCGTGGCGCTTGACCATCGGTCATTTTGTTTGTTTTACCCTTCCGGCCCCTTATCGCCGGCCTCGAATTGATCGTGCGATTGCCGAGCCGAGGGTATCGGGTTGCTTCTTCGGGGAAATATAAACATCACGCTAACAACAATCGCGCGCGCGGAAGGGGTCGAACGGCGCGGCGTAAATTAAAATTCAAATTGGGTCCTGCGCGCGTAATGCGGGGACTCCTTCCGCCCCACGGCCGCCGGCCGACGGATAATCCGGCCGTCCAATCTTCGACGATGTACGATTATATTCTGCGTTCCGCTCGATCTCCTCTCCACGCCGCGTGAAGGGACAGGACACGGGGGGCGGGCGCGCGTGTGGGTATGCGAAGTGAACCAAATTCGCAACAATTCTCATTTCATCCACCTCGTGGAGGTCCTGTATACTAAGTGTCGACAGATTTTCTTGAAACAATTCCCGATCTATGTGTTTCTTCCACACGGAACTTTATTCGTACGCTGCGGGATGAAATAGGGTTGTTATTCTCCGGATTGGTTGCGTTGGTCGGAGCGGCGTTAAGGGTGGGAAAGGGTAAAAAACTGATTAGAAGACTCTGTATTAGGGTTACGTTACGAATGTTGGTATTATGTGGGCGCAGTTAAAACCTGGGGGCCAAAATTGGAAACGCGCTAGATGTACACGCGACGGGGGGGTATAAACCGTTTCAATATACATATACAACGCGTATATATGTCGGGGATCGCAGCGCGAGATCGCCGCCGACGCCGCAGCGCCGCAGCAGCCCGTTTTCCAGTTTTAATGGGAAAATGGGAAAACGGGGCCGGCGGGTTCGGGCGCCCGCGCGCGCGCGCGCGCTTCCCAGTCGATGTGTGGTTATGTGCGGACATATCCGTCCATCACCCTTTATCGTCCCCCCAACGAACAAATACACGACCCCGCGCGCATAACTGCCCCCAGCACGCATATACAACCCGCCGGAGCGCCGCGCCGAAGGAAACGAACTCGCCGCAGTTGCAGAAACGAGCGAAAAAGGCGCAAACGCGCCGGCGTTCGGCGCCGCGAGAATACAGCGCGAACGCTTGATCAATGTCGCCCCGCGCGCAGCGCCATTGTCTTGCATGAAAAGCCGGCGGCGGGGAGGCGGGAAAATTGCGAACGGCCATTAGTCGCCGCCGAGCGGGACACACCTTTCTCGAGTTTCGCGCGGCGCACTTAAAACAATAAGAACAAAAGAAATTCGAAGGATATGCCGGGCAATTTATCCGCCGGCATAATGGGCGCGCGGAACAAAGCGGCTGCCGTGGCGTGCGTGGCAATTCCGACGGTTCGCCCAACCTGGATGCAGGGCGAGCGCGGAGCAAACGGTGCATGGTTGAATGATAACAGTTGCGGATGCCGACGTGCGCCGCGCACGCCGAAAGCAAACGCTCTTTCTTTCCTGCCAGGGCCATCATCGCGGGCATCCTGCGCACGACGGCAGACTGGCGGTCGTTATCTCTGTTAAATGAAGTGTACGGTAACGCTTTGTGCTTTATATTGGTACCGGGGCGCCGCGCCGCTTCGCCAAACAGAGACCCACCCCTCGTCTAAAAATGTTTCCTATTCCGCCGAGCTCCTCGAGAATGCAGCCGAATAATCTAAGATATACTAGCGACTAAATCATTGTTTTCCATCTCGAACGTCTGATGTTTTCCCAGAACAAAAAAAAACGTCCTCGCCAAATGTTAGTTTTATGGCTGTTTATTTCCCGGCGCGGGAACGGCGCAATAGACGGCGGCGGCCGCGCAGTAGATTTTCGCTTTTTAGCTAGGCTTAGATGGCGTCCTTGGATATGCATCCGAGGGTGCTCGGGTAGCGAGATAATCCCGATATTCAAATTTAGAATATGCAAATGTCGGGTAATCCACGAGCGCGTCGTCGAGTGGAATAATATTGAGATGTATAGAGTGTTGTTACGCTCGTTTCGGAACGTATCTATGCGCCGCCGACGCCGGGAATGAGGCCGCCAGGGATGCCGGGACCACCCTTCCTGGCGTCGGCCATTCACGGACGACAGATTTCCATAGTCGCGCCATGAATGTGTAAGCGACACCGCGGAAAGCTTATGTAAAGCTTCGAATTTATTAGTCGGAAAATCCGGGGCCAACTCGTTCCGATAGGATTAACACTGCTCGCCACTCCGTGGCACTTTTCAGTTTTTCCAGCCGCCCCGGCCGGTTCGTTTTTTCTCCGTTGCCGCTGGGAAAACCCGCGCCGCAATTAAGAACGAACAACGCCGAATTCCAGTCGGCGGCGCGGCCAATCAAAACGCCTAACGACCTAGACGGATAAATCAAACGGCGGACCTTAATAAACATGTCGTCCTTGCCGTTGATCGCGCCGACAAGAACAACGGCTTGATGAAGTGCGAAGTGAAACGAAACGCGCCGCCATCTACCTGCCACGAACTCGGCAACGAGCCGTGGAAACAAGAAACGAGGAGTTATTGCATATGGAATGCGCGGGGAGAAGCTCTCGGGGTCGGCGGGTCCACGAGAGGCGGGGGCATCGGATGCGGGTCGCTCCCTCCACGCCCGTGACCGTCAGCCGCGCCGCGCCGGTGCGCACCTCTCGCCCGATGCGAGGGACTTTTAAATGATAATTTAGATTACGTATAATGGGCCCATAATCGGCCATTCTCGAAATGGGATATTAGACTCCGAACACCGCCGCCCGGCGGAGCGGCGCGCGGCCGGTGGATAGCGCGATATCCGAGGAGTGAGATACGAGCGTGCCCAGCATGGCAGCACTCATCGGCCGGCATAAATTAAGACATTTGCCCGAAGCCCGAAACGCCGAGAGATCACGACGAGGCCCACGAACGTGTGGGCATATTCTCTTCCAGCGCGGATAAATTGAGGCATTATAAGAACCCTCCGTGCCTGCGTGCTTAGCCGCGACTGTTGGGTTTTGATTAATGGACAGTGTTAATTATGTGTTACACGCTGGTACGAGCGGGCGAGCGCGCACGAAGGTACGAAACGCAATAGGCGCATTCATTACGGTTGATAGCTTTGTTACATTCGACTATCGGGGCATCGGGCGTGGAATTTCTTCATTTCTTTGCTGCTACGTTTCTATTAATTCCGGAAAACACAGCACACATGACGTTTTAATAATTTTAACGGGGGATGCGGCTACAACAGCTTGCATGTTAACTCCTCGTAGGTGTCCACTTTTTCTTCCCAAACTTTGTTTGTACAATTGCTCGGGCGGTTGCTCGCGACTTCCTGTTTGTACAGTTCCTACGGTAGCGTTTTCTCAGAGAAAAACCATTACGTTCATTAAAACATTCCTAATTAAACCTGATTTACGGCGACTCGAATATTTATCCGCCGGTCGTGTGGTTTTAACGAGCATCGAATTCTAAAACAAGATGGAATCGTCCCCTAGGTCGCCGCGCGCCGCCATTATCGACGATCGTATGCGATTGGGTGGCTGCGTTCGGTTAATTAAAATGCCATTCGTCCGAGCTAATGGCACCCGGCGATCTTCTCAGGCAATTAGTTCGCATCGCACACGAATCGAAACAATTCCGTTCGGCAGCTCGCGATCGTAAATAAGCAGATTAACAGTTCGACCGCTTTTATCGACGTGTAAACGGCGGCCTTAACGAGCCATCTTCGGCATCGAATCTTATTAATTACGGGTAAATAATTTATCGTGTTTTTTTTTGTGATTTCTGCGAGGTCCTCGAAATGGCGCGGAATGCGTCGATGTCACACCCCGATGGGACTCGCGATCGCTCCATAAAGCGTCGTAAAACTCAATGGCTCATTCAAAATACATACGCCGGGGACGTTTCTATAGAGGAGCGGCGACGGACTTCCACGCGCGCCGACTGAAAGACGACCATCGCCATCGGAAGAAAAAATCCATCCGCACGAAGGTGGTTCCGACGTGTCTCTCCAGTCGTGCAAATGTACATTTTATTTATCCCGGCGACGCCCCGCCCGCGCAGCGTAATGGCAGTCGTGCGGGCGTCCGTTAGGCGAACCGCAAGAGCATCGGGAGAAAACCGCACGACGCCGACCGCCGCGCCGTCGTTTGATCAATATTTATATATTCAATGTTTGCGCGGCCGGGGCGCGCGTTTCCGAACCACTGCGCGTTCGGCGGACCGACCGGTGGAAATGTTCTTATAATTTCCATTTTATGCGCGCCATCTTTATATCGGCCGTCTTATAAATTCGCAACATTCGCCGTTTCTTTTTCGTGCGTCGCATTTGATCGCCGCGCTCTGTTTCCATCGACGGCGTCGGCTTCGATTTCGCCGCGTTTGCATCGCGCCGCGCGCGCGCTCATTTCCGAAAAATCTCGCGAATGCATTTCGCACGTACGACTTTAACGTCCGCGGGGGCGTTCTTCGCGAATGAAAAATAGACGGTGCTTCCTCCGGTCGTGCGCGGGGCGCTAAGTTATCGAGTTTCATTTCCGCCGAGTTCGACTGCGTCGCTCGTTTCCACGTTCCGTCCGCCGAAGGTATTCCCGGCATTTCCACTAAGTCCCAGCAGGCGCGCGCGCGCGTTTTCCCCTTTTCCGATCCGCGCCGCGAGCCAAGATATAATGGGGCACGAAGCGAGCGGGAAAAAGGATGCGGCGCGGCGGCGGCGTCGTTCGCACGTACGGACTTAATATTAGTTCATTATTCAAGTGCGAATTCCCCAAAGCAATAACAACAAATAACTTCGTTTTTCCGCGCTTTTAACGGCGTCCCGACGCTACGTGCCCGTCATAATACCGTCCTCATTTTCGCGCTTTGTTTCTTCGCCGATCGTAACTCGCCGACGAATATTTCAGCCGTAGACCAGTCGTAGACGCTTATTGTCGAAGATCGCGCGCCGCCCGAAGGCGAGAGACAAAGGCGCCGCCTCGAACAATCGCATGAATATCAGCGAAACCTTTTGAATATATTTGGGCGGACGCGGATGTAAATCAGGCTGATCCTTCTGCGAAGGAAAAAGTGAACTTAAGCTCGCCGGAGCCATCGGAGAAGGACTAAAAGACTAAAAAGGATCATCACGCCGTCGTCGCAATGGCGTCGTTTGCATTCCACCCCCCGCTTTAGAATTTCCGAGCAAGAAATTTTCTTTAGTTTAGTTTGCTTTGCTTTCGGTTGCATTAGCACGCTCCGCGTTATGAGTGCGCTACCCTCTGTTCGCTCCCTTCTTTTCTCCACCGCGCTGCCCCTTCAACCCTCCGCCGTACACTCGCAGTCAGACTTTACGGTTTAAAAAAATGCGAATTGTAAAGGCGTCGTTAAGACCTTCAAAGACGCGCTGGCAATTGAAAAAAGTGCGGGCGGGGAGGCTCCGCCGGGGTCAGAAAAATGAAAAAATCTCTGTAGGGGAGTCGCGACACCCCTCGTAACGTCCTCGTTGAGTGCAGACGATGCAATAACAAACAGCGATTCAAATTAATTAAATTCATTAAATTGATCGTCCACCCCCCCAGCCCCCCGGCCGAATTTAATAATATTTTTAATCGCGCATCTTTACGACGTTTTAATAAGAAAAATAATTGCGATATCAAGATTAGCGGCGCGCTCGTTGCGGAAATTAATATTCCACCGAATATTTCCCTTATTTACCGCTATTGCCGCGGTTTACGAGCGCCGCGACGTCGCGCGGTCTTGTAAATTTTGATCATCAGCTCGTCCTTGTTGTTCTCCGTCACGGCGCCGCCATGTGCGCTGACGAGATAGGAATTTCCGCCGCCCTCGCGCGCGCAAAGTATAATTTAGTGCGTTAATTAAAACGGTTGTTTAATTAGAAGCGCCGCGGCTTGTTTCCAAAGTTTGCGCGCGCGCGAGTGCGCCGCACGCTGCGGAATGGCTGGAAGACGCCCGAAACGAAGGGAACAACTCATAATAACGAAGTTTCAGAGACGGCGCGTTATAACGGGCCGCCTGGATCTGCAATGCCGAACGCGCGGCGGCGAGCTTTAAGCTCTTATTGTGTATGGAAGATGCGTGTTCGGGGCTGATATAACTTTCGCGCGAAAGTTTGGAACGCTCGCGTTCACGGCAGAATTTCGGCAAGCTCCTCGAGGAGCTTCGCACTGGCCGCGCTTTTTTGTAGACGCACTATCGTGGAGGTTAATGTTTTTCGTGGAAATATTCACGCGGTTCGTCGCGCGCGCGAAGATATGCACGGGGAAGTGGAAAAAGATAGGTTATGATGTCGCGCGGCGCCCCGCGGCGAGTCGCCGGGTGGGAAATTGCGCTCGTAAATCAGACGATAGTGGTAACATAACTAACTCGACATGGGTCGTTCGGTCGTGCTGCGAGGACGCCCTCCTTCGCGTCCCACCCCTTCTTATTGACTCTGCGGGCCGACGTCATGACGAAGCGGTAACGACCGATTTGTGTGCGCGCGCTCATATTTTTCCACGCTTCCCACTGATTTCCGACGCGCGCGCGCGCTCGAACCCGACGCCGAGAATAAACACAAACAAGATGATAAATCTTTCGGGAGCTTTCGGGAATCGGCGCGCCGCCGCCGCGCCGCAAAAAACGCGCGCCTAATGCATGCCCGATGAAATTTTTGTTAATTCCATTCGTGCGCGCGCGAAAGAATGACAAAGCGACGCACAAAACCTTTACGATTATTGTCATAGTTTGGAGCAATTTCCGCCCGTTTCGGGCGCACAGATGAACACGTACTAATCCGGAGCGAGGCGCAACGTCGGAATGATATTGCTCAGCCTCAAATGTTGTTAGACGCCATTAACGGAACGAAACATGCTGCGGGCGCGCAGCTCAGACGCTCGCAAGTTCGTCGGGGGGCGGAAGCCTTCCTGCTCCCGAGGCGTCTGCCCGCGCCGGCGGCGCATTAATACCGTGGCGGTAGCTGCTTTCCGAATCAGTACCATAAAATAATTGTAGCCCGCTTCATGCAGTGTAAATGTAATTAGGGAACGCGGAAAATGTGGTTTCGGCAAGTTTCTCCGAATGGCCTTTCTTCCTCAGGCATGCCAAGACTTTCTCCCGACCGTAATTTAGTGCATCTCATATCTGTTCCGCTAAAAGGGGATGCGAACCCAAGGTAACACGAGCAGAGCGTCGGAGAGGAAGCTCCCGGACTTGCAGCTAAGGGCAAAGATTATTTTTATAATAATCTATTTCTGAAATGCGCGTCACGTGCGTGCCCCTTCGAGCAACGAAAAAAGGAAGGCGAAGGAGAAGAAGGGCATACGGCATTTTTTAGGCGTTATAACGCGTTTTGATGTTCGTTCCGCGCACTCCTGGTGGAGTGTAACATGTGTTCGATGCGCTCGTGATGCGTCTCCTTATTGCCTTCGCTCCCCCCGGCTCCCTTCGCACAACCCGGCAACTTGTAGACGTTGTATTTCTAATGTCCTCTAATATCGTTATATTGCGCATTCTGCACCAGGCGGCAAAAAAATCCAACTTCAGACAGACAACAGATGACGCCCTTCCGATGCGTTTGTTATTGCTCGCGCGTCGAACGTTTGCAACAAAATGTCCGCCGAGAAAAACTAATCTCGAGATTAGATCCTCGCGAATCCCCGTTTTGAATATTTCACGGCGTTTTCTGGCAAGGGTACGAAATTGCGACGTAGAAAGTTAAAAACGCGGCAATTTCTCTTATCTAAATGCCCTCAAACTGGTTATTAAAGCGCCCTAAAAGCAATTATGAACGGCGTCGTATTTTAGATTAATCTCGCGTCGCATTCGCGCCCGGCGTCGCCGAGCGCCGAGCGGCGACTCTTCGCGATGAAAAAGACCAAAATGTAAAAAAGCGCACGGGCGCGCTCTCGCCGCGAAGAAAAGCGGCGCGCGATAGGGAGCGAGGGGGAGCGGCGGGCGAGAAGCTATTCCGCCGCGCCGCCGCCCTCGGCTCCCGCTATATCTGCTATATCGGAGAAATACGATAATGGCACTTGGAAGTGTTTTTAAAGTGGCCTTTTCGTAATTAAACTTTAGATTTAACGCCGCGCAGAATGCGCTCTTATATTTCACTTTATTCCCATCGGCCGGAGTAACAAAATGGCGCCCGCGCCATGCGACAGTTTTTTCGCGCGACGACTTATCGCGAAAGCGCCGACCGAGCGGCCGTTACAAATGCTTTATGTAGATGCTGCGAGTGCGCGGCGGCCGTAAGATATTTCAGCGTTTCGAATGCTTTTTATCGCGCCGCTCATTAGTCTTTCAATAAATGCACTCGGGGTGCAACGGGCGGAATGGCGTAAAGAGACGACGAAAACAGCGCGCGGATTTATCGATGCGGTTAAATTAAATTACGCTTACTTCTGGGATATTGCCGGGAGCGAGCAGATAAGAACTGGAAACTTCGCTTTCCAGACTAATTAATTTGGCGGCAGTTCACCTAGGCAGATTAGTTGTTAAGGAGCCATTAAAAGGCGCGTGATTGATTGATTTTTATGTCTCTCTATTGGCCCGAGCAGCCCACCCACTTTCACCCACAGAACTGGTTCTCGCTTGACCGGTGGGAGCAGGTAAAGACTGCTCGTATGCAAATGGCCGCTTAGCATTCAACGCCTACCTTCAACCGGCAGATAAACTACAGATAAACTACAGCTCTATAAACCAAATTGATTTCTCATTAAAGCGCCAATTAAACGTCGCTCGTTCTCCTTCCAACGAGAACCTCCCCGCTGCGGAAGAGGGAGAGGACAAAGATGGTGCCGTTGAATAGCCGTGCAGACTGTTTGAAGACAGCACATAGAAAGCTGAGCCGAAAGCGCCACTGAAATCAATAAAAACGGTCGTTCCCTTGCTCTCTACGATCCATTCCGTCGTCCTTTTCCTCTTCCCCGCATTCTTATTCCGTCGCGCCGTACACCCTCGGCGCTTCCAGCGCTTTTTATCTTTTTCCTTCCAGCAGAACGGAGAATATCGCCGAAGCTTCGAAGCTTCGCGTCCCGACTCCTCTCTCTGTCGCCGACGCTCTCTCTTTTGTATCTCGCCGTGGATGGCTCGGAGCATGGAAGCTTCTTGTATAAAGTACCGAAATGTATCCAATGATGTGCTCATGCGCTATTTTATATGCCCGGGGATCATTGACGCAATAAAAAGACGTCTTCGTGCGCGAGGTGAGTCGGGGACATAAAAACAAAAAGGGAGGAAAACGGTGGAAATCAGTATCAACCGAATGGGGATACCCTGTCCTAACGATGGGCGCGATCCGCATTTAGGTGCGCGCGCACCGATTTTTAGTTTATCTAAACCCGCGCTTCGAAATCGAAAATTTCTCCGACGCTAACTCGGTTATTGCGGTCGTCACGGCCACGGTTTGTCAGCATCACGCCGCGGACAATAAAATTAAGTTAATTATTAATTAAATTGACCGCGCACATCAATGTCTTTTACGGTTATGACTGTTTTATTAGCGATTTTATGTCTGTTTCGCTCGTAAAAATTATGCTTAACTACTTGACGACTATTATAAGCGCGTTAAAGTTATGTTACAAGCTGGCATTTAACGACGCTCTCGTTAAACCAACAGCCCGCGCATTATCTTTTTCTAATTGTTATTTAGCAGGCGAGATTGGCGCGCGCGAAATTAATTAAACAATGGTTCATTCGCCCGAGATAAATCTGATCGAACGGCTCATTCGGGTGGGATTTCCGGGATGGCCGTTGATAGCGCAGAAGTGCCAGTTCGACATTTTCATTTTTTATGCCTTCGTTTATGCGAGATTCGTCCGGATATAGGGAAAAGTTAAGAGCCAGGGGCGGGGGGGATAAGCCGCCTCCCGGCTTACGCGCTGAGCGCCGCGAAAGCTCCGGAATTGCGTCGCGACCGAGTTTTAAATCGCAATTACAGTTGCAACTTTTAATCTACATAATTCACCTTTAACGGCCCATAAAAGTCGCCGACGTTGCTATACATCCGGCGGCGGCGTCTCTGTCTCGCCGCCGCCGCCGCGAGGCGAGAACGCGCCGGAGCGTATTCAAAAATGCGGAAAAACGCTTCGGCGCCGCCGGCGCGGCGCGGGCGGAATGGTATGGCCGCGGCGCGCTCGCCCATTTTGCCGCGCAAAAAGAAAGCGCACTATCCACATCCCCCGCGGGGGGCGGCGGCGAGCGGAGAAAACGAGAAAAAACGCGCGCCGCGCTCGCAGTACATCTTGCCTTGCGCCGGGACGAGAAAATGGGAAAAGCGAAAAGCGCGCCGGGGGTGGGACGGCGAAGAGAAAGGAGAGGAAAATTGCGCATTCCACATAAGTTGTTGCCGCACGGTCTATACTTCTAATGGCGGCATTATTCGCAAAGCAAACATCGCGCGGGGCGCGGCGGGGCGTTTTAATTTTCTTGCGACCCGTGCGCGCGAGCCGGAATTGTTTATTTTTTAATCCGCCGCCACGCCAGCCGCACGATCCGCGGGATAAATGCACGCAACTTTTTTTCGGGACGGCGCCGAAACGAATGGGGAAACGGCGATGGATTTACAATAATTGCGCTTACATCGCAGCCATTCGGGGCGCATTTACAATACATTAACCTATCGGGAAATCGCTCGGCTATGGACGGAATCGATTCCCGGTATCGCGGGGAAATGGAGTGGAAATTCCAGCGCGCGCGTCTAACACACGAGCGGTTCGAACTTTTCCGTCGGAAAATTCGCCGGCGAATTCAACAAAACCTTCATGCAAAACTTTAAAACGGCCGAATTCAATTTAGTAAAGTTCACACTATTAATTTACGCAAAACCCTCGGTTTTTTTTGGCTGAAAAATCGAAATGCAATTACATTAAAGCCGAATTTATCGGTCATAGAAGTCGGTGCAGTGTTTGTTTGTTTTTGCAACTGGCCATTGGTCGATTTACTCGACTAGTTTGCCCCCGGCGCATTCGAAAATCGGGAATTGCGATCGTAAACAAGCATCCGTCGACGCTCCGCAATCCCCTTTGCGTCGGGGCCATTAACAATCCTCCATTAGCAAATAATCCGTTTGAGGGGCGCTGCATCGAGTGCGCGCTGGCAACGCTGCCAACATTTCATAATTAAAATCAAACAACATTACTTAGCGTTGCGCATTACGCAACGCGTTAACGGCAAACGCGCAAATTGGGATTGATGAGCGCGAATCATAAACAAATACGCATTAGCATTAATTAACTGGCACCGAACAAACGCGCTAATGTGCATTTCGTCTCGCCCCGCAAAGGCGCAGCGGAGCGCGAACGATGGCGTTTGTGAAATTCGGAGTTTCGACGAAATTCAATTGAACTTCCACTAGAATTTGTACCAGGTAGGAAAAGGTGGCGCGAAGGGAGCGTGCCGCCGTCGGTTTTCGGCGTTTACTGCGTTACAAGATGGGCAATTCGCGCGAACGTCATCGCCCATTCCGGTCTCGGCAAATGCACCATTCGAGCGCCGTTTCGAGCGCTCCGAATTGGTCGTTGCGTTGAGCGAGCGCGCGCGCGCGCCGCCGCCGCGTCTTCCCGCGCGCTCGCCTTGCCCTCTGCGCCCTTCGCCAAAGGAGTAGACCCGCGGATCGCGTTTGCACATTTTATAAACTCGGCACGCGCGAAAATCTGCAGCGTACATAATTTTTCGGCTCGAAACAACTCCGAGGCTTTTAATTTCCTCGGGGAGGTCGCGCGCGCTCTTCTTCGCAACTCCCCGACCAATTCCGCGGGCGCATCGAAAGGTCGCTTTAAGTTTCAATTTCGCGCTCATCGTCATTGTCCGCAGTCGATCGGTCGTTGCGGCGCCACTCATTGGATACTCCGCTCAATAGGGAAAGTAAGAGGAAGACAACGAAATAACCGTTCCTATTACTATCAGGACCCGCTTCCTGCTGTCGCGCCGAGAGCGGCGAAGCCTCGGGCGATAACGTGCGCGCGACAGAGAGGTGACTTTAATACACGAGCGCAGTCAATACTCAAACTCGTCGGCGCTTCAACCCTCATGGGGTGATTCTATGATTATGTTATGAGTTGATCGTAAAGAGTGAAGCGGATGGCGCTCTTCACACACACTTTTATCGCGCTCCTATTGCGCTAATATCATAATACCAAGGATCATGCTCGTGTCCCTTGCCGCCGTCCCTTGCACCTGATTGCGAGCGTTTTTCAAGGTTGGAAATCCATTTTTGTCGCGTAAATCTCTACATTATTCATTGGATTGTAGAAAACCATCAGCCCCGCATTCTAACACAACATTACCGTACCCTTTCACCCTCGCCGCAACTCCGCGCAGTGCATCCTGCAGCGGCGCCGCAATACACCCTTCCCGGGCGCGGGGGTGATGAAAAAGCATGGGCGCGCGCGAGGGCGATTTTTTCGGCGCGTGACGGCCGGCCATTACTCCTTGTAAGCAAAGACTTATGCGTCGGGGAGCGCAGCAGGCAACCATTAACTAAATTACCGGCGAAGACGAAAGAAGAGTGACCAATCGTGGGCGCGCCTCGCCCTTTTGCCCTTTCGCAGCTACGCGCCGAACCAAGAAAGGCCCCCCACACAAGGATTTCCCCGCGGCTCGGCCCCGGAATTGATTACGTGCGGCACATTCATCTCGATATCTAACTTCCAAAGCCTCCCTCGGTGCTCAGGTGCGACCAATAGAGTTATCACTTTAAATTACACGTCGTAAATCAACCCCGCGTTCAATTAAACACGATCCAACGTGAATCCCAAATGAATCATGCTAATGGCTTTCTGTTAAGTCGTTCCTAGCCTTTCTTCTTTGTTTCTTGGCCGTCGCGCGTCTTAATGATGATTATTCACTTAGCATAAGTCTTCCTGGTCTTGTCCCCGTCCCATGCGTTATCCCTTATCTCGCTGAGTAACGATCTTCGTGTAGAAAGCTCAGAAGAATCGCGCAAAAAGTAAAGGCAACTTTTCTAGCAAACGCACGCAGCGAAATTTACTTCCAATTAACTCCTACTGTAACTGTCGATGTAATTGCGCTTCTTGGGTGCCCGCCATGTTAATTTAAGCCACGTCGACTACTGTGCTACGTCCGTATCTCAACACAAAGTGCAATAATCGTTCGCGTTCATAAAACGCCATTATAGATTGCGAATGAAATGCTTTTAAGACTGGATATGAGCTCGGCAAAGAATTTACGCGCGCATGCCATCTGCTTAATATGAACACATGACATTTCGAAGAGTGGAAGAGTGGAAGACGCAGGAAGACCGAAGCCGTAGGCACGGGGACGAAGGCAGCGCCATTCCAGGGGCCGCAAGTTATGGCACAATAATGAAGACCTAATAGGCACAGTGCTAGGACTCGCTAGATTCCGCGCTCTGGATGGGATCATAACGTTAACCCTCCGAGCGATGTTATAACTCCCAAACATATTGCCGCTTTTAATTAATAGATCGTATTTATAAAGGCGATTGGAACGTCTTAATCGGATTCTGCAGGAAACTTACCGAAATAATGTTGGTTTTCGAAGAAAGAATGGATGGATTGGGACCACCGAAGTTGTTACAAAATATGTCCGACTCCATAGAGACATAAACCACTCGAGAACTCTTCCAATTCTCCCCTCCCTTCCGCTATTTATTAACTAATTAAACGTGTCATCAATTCCACTTAATGACTACTCTATGTCTGACTGGAGCGGTCCCCGATGAGTTCTCAACACAATACACTTCGCATGCCGACGTTCTTCTTTATAAATATTAACGAATTCACTCGTGGATCTCGCGCAAGTTGTCTGGCGAAGCAAGAAGTTCGAACTAAAATGTTTCGGCCTTTCCGCCGCGGAATTTTTGGGGTATGGGGCGAGTTAAAACCGTTTGAAACCTTGAGGTTTATTGGAAACCCTTTTATTGCTCATTGCGCATTGTGTCAGAAATTGAAGGCCCAAGAAAGGTCGTAAAAAAAGTCATAAACCACTGAAAAAACGTCTGAATGTGAAGGTCAGTTCTTTTCGGGCCCACTCTTCATGGAAGAAGGCACCGATCTTGTTCTTTTGAATGTTTCTCGTGCATTTCTGGTGCGAAAAAAGGAAATACTGGTGCCCAAAGTGTTGCGGATTTTAGACGCGACTCGCGGCGACTTCGAGATAGAGTTAAGCTGTTGAATGCGATCTCGGCTGTGCGAGGACATTACGTTTTATTGAGACATAAAACACATTTAATGGTTTTAATGTTTATCGCCGTCGCCCGACACGCATTTGAGGTCCTGGCGTACCACCTTGTCTACCGCGGCCGCTGTCGAGGTATCGATATAATAAGGCAATGCAAACCGTATGACTTCTTTAACATAACCTACGACTCCGGCTGACTCCGACGCCGCGAATGTGCCGAACTGGTTCGATTGATCGCAATCGGCGTGCGGAGACAGAGTGCCGTACGCGATAAGAAATAATTCATGCGGACCGCCGCTGGTAATTCATTAGCGCCGTTAAATTTTACACGATTCAAACACGCAAAAACTTTCAGCTCCGCGAGGAGCGCGCGCCTTGCGAAATGCAAATGCGAGTGCGCCGCGGACGCCGGATCGCGCAACCGCGTAGGTACCATGTGCGAGCGGCCCTATCCGCGCTTCGTTACCGGCGTAACGAATGAGCAACATGCGAGCGACGGCGCACAAAAAAAATCCGAAACACGAGCCGCGTTATGCCTCCCGGTCGCCGGTAACGAGACGCCGCGCGTTGTGCAATAAGTCGTGGCGCGCTGTGTCGCGCTTCGTGTCGCGTGGATGAAGATATAAATTCTCTCCGAGAACCAGATAAATCTCCGGTCCGGCGAGAAGTTTCCAAGACGAGAGGCAAGGCACGAAAACAAAAACGAGCGACGCGGAACAAAAAAGAAATGACGAAAGAGGCGAACGAGCGAGGATGGCTGCGGCATTCCACTTCAAATTCCATCTCGGAGTGAATCTAGTAAACTTTGTTTGTTGGTTTTGTCGGCCCCGTCTACCAGTCTGGAAGAATTCATAGAACTAGAATAATTCAGGTCTTCCAAGGTTACGTTTTTATTTTTTATTCTTTACGTTTGAACGCGTAAAAAACGAAAGACGCCAGGAAAATGTTTGAGACCTTCGATTTCACGCTTTTAATACTTTTCCAAAACACGTCGCTTTACCTGCTTTACCTGACATTTGCACGTGCAATAAAAAGCGCCGTAAAAGTCATAAAACGGCACCAGGACCAATTTAACTTTATTGCCCTTAATAGACTATAACAAGCCTAACAAGCTCAATTATATCCTCGAATAAATCTATCAATTGTACGCCGGCGTCGATGCGAAATATTATTACGCCTAATTTATTCGGTTCGAATTTTGCCGAAAATCTGCAGGGAATAATCGCATCATTTGAGCCTGCGCATCCTGAGACGTCCTCCCGGCGAGTTTGCGGCCATTACCGGCGACACGTAACAACGGACCCATTAGTCTCATTATCGTGTACACGTGAATACGCTCCGCAGTCGTCCTGAAACTGCCTCGCCCGCGCGGGACTCAATTCCGACGCGCGGCTAATGAATTAGCGCTAAATGCACTTCAGTACTTCAGAGCCGCACGACTTCATCTCGGATTACCGGATTAATCGATTTACAACCCGCGTACTTTCAGAGTAATTCGCCACTCTAAACTTTGCAATTAGGACGCGTTATTGGGTCAAAAATGCGCGCCGCGGAGTGGGAGAATGGGAGGACGCGAGTGAAATGAAATTGATTTTTCAGGCGGCGCATGGAAAGAGTGGAAGGGTTTAGCTGCGGTCCGGCAGATGGCCGTGCAGGTGCCACGTCCGAACAAATATCCTTCGTTTAAGAAGAACGCCAAGAATGCGCGTCGAGAAAAAAATTAAATAAAATTTGACAATGACTACGGCGATTTCCTTCCTGTGATGATAAATTTCATCATATTTTCCTGTTTTCCTTTTTTATTCGCTCCCTTTGACGCGATCTCGCTGTAAAAACCATCCCGTGTTTGTTTTCCGCTTCCGTATTGTCGCAAAGCCAGCTTTCTTCCACCCTCCGCCAAGTTATCTTGCGCCGCAACGCAAAAAAGCCACGCCGCGGACCCGTGGACATTGCCGCCGGAAGCAGAGAGACGAGAGCGGAACCGAAAAGACGCATCTCCCATTCGGAGTCAGATAGATGGAAATGCTGAAACGCCGAAAGCGATATGGGGATATGAAGCTCCCTCCCCGGCCCCCGGGAGCAAAGCCGGGGGCCTTCCGTTTGCCGTTCAGTTTCCAGCCGAGTGCACAAACGCACACACTCGCAGAAACAAAAAGCAAACACAGCGCGCAGATGAAACCCCCAGTAATTCCGTCCCTCCGGCGAGGCGCGCGCGCGCGCGCGGCCATCTTTGTCTCGCGCGCGTCGACACGTCCCCGGATCCCCCTACTGCATGCATTGCTTTGTCTGCATTTCAGATGAATGATAACGAGTGGTTATGTCTGTATTGTCACTACGCTTTATCCGCGCATCCGAGGCTCCCTTTTTGCGCGTTCTTTGTTCGCCGCCGGGCGTCCTATCGCTCCCCATTTTGGCCCGCGGGCGCCGTGCGATCGCCAATGTCTGTCCGCGATATGGCTATTTGAATATGACGCTCTCGGCCAGTCTATTAAAGCATCCGCTCCGCCAGAAAACGGAGGGAAAATCCGACGCGCATAAATCACTGCTCGCGTCCGGAAGTCGTGGGCTCGCGTTTTTACGGAACCAGCGCCAAGCTAAAATTTCTAATTGAAATCTATAAATTCGTGCGCGCGCGCAACGCTCGCCGGGGATGATTTGTGCGCGCCGTAAATTAACTCTTTGCGTCTCCGCTGCGCGAATTGATTGTGCAAGTTACGAAACGCGCGGCCCCGGCGTCCCGGACCAATCGAGGGCCCACTCGGAGCGTCGATAACTTACGACGCCGAGCCGGGCCACAAATTTGCATCGAATTATGCGCGCGGCGCATGCACGTTTATAATCGTCGTGCGCTCGCGGGGAATGCAAAAAGCGCGCGCCGTTTCGCCGCGCGCATTTTTGCCGGGCCGGGCCCTGGGAGCCTTCGGGTCGGGTCACGCAAGCGGCCATTCATCGGAGACCGCGCGCGAGCCAATTTAAAATGTTTTATTGTGGCCGGGCGCGGTCTCTCATCTCTCGGCGCGGCGGCGGTCCAATTATTGGCGCGAGTGGGTTGGCGGCTGGCGATTTTAAACGCTCAAGTTGCCTCGTCCTCCGGCCGCACTAAAACAAACATTGCCGGCGAGCGCGGCGGCAGGAGCGCAGGTTCATCCCCGTTCGGGTATGATCGCATTAGGCGGTGTTGTGTGTGGGGGAGTATTAAAAGGACTTATGCATTTAAAAGCTAACCGAAAGCGCTGGAGGGTACGGTTGCGAATGGGAGGCGGCTCGGCGGCTTCGAAAGTCGGATAACTTTGTTTAATCCGCATAAATATGATGCGAATACGTCCGAGGGTTCGTTATCGCAATTAGAGGCTTTGCGTATGGGCGTTTATTTTATCTCTTTGTTTATTCGACTTTATTGCTGCGCTCGGGAGTCCTCACCCTTTGAACTCCATTTTCGAGCGTCACCAAGGGGTGCTCCAGTAAGACTCTAGTTTTCCGATTTGCGAATATTTTCGGTTGCGCTTATTCGCGTTTGATCGTGACGAAGAAGTCGCTTTAGTTTCGCGCAGACAGCGGTGAAAAACGCGCGCATTAGACGACATTATCTTCCGGACCGTTTCCACGTGAAAATGGCCGCCGCGCAGGAAAGCGCGCTTAGGTGTAATACCTACACGTCGAACGCTCCGACGTTTTATCAGGGCAATTCAAAACCCATCGTCCGTGCACAGATACGCCAGGCGCTCTCTTTTTTTTCGCGTGGCGCGCTTTATCCGAATTCGAAAAAATCAAAACTAACCTATAAAGCTAACCCAAAAAGTGCAGAAACTCTTGCCTTCGTCGCTACAAGCACTCCTGTTAGTAGCGCGACACTAAAAATGTAATTCGATCTATTGTAGGCAATGAAAATCTGGCAGAATGGAAACTTTAAGGAATCGAGAGCGCAGCGCGCGCGGTGTCAGTTGTTTCGCTTCGTTTCAATTTTGTCGCGGCCGCCGTGCGCTCGCAGCGTTTCGGGGCGAAATGCAATTTCGCAAAACTAATTTCCATACTAATCTCGTCGTAAATCTCGCCCCGAGATCCAATTTTCTTATGTCATATATCTCGCCTCCGCGGCGCGGCGCGGCGGACGGAAGAAAGAGGCGGCGGCGCCGCCGGCTCCGAACTGTTCGGAACTGCTCCGCACTGTTCCTCGCGCTCCCAACTTCGGGCCCCCGCCCCCAACTGTCTCCGCCGCCTCCGTGCGATGCACTAACAGTTAAAACTTTAAACATCTCGAATATCAAACGCTCATTTCGTAAAACCGAAATTCGAACGCGCGTCGAAATTCCAAGATAATTTGTGCGCGTTTCAAGCGATTTTTTCGGTAACTTTAAGCCGTCGTAAATATTCATGGGCAGCGGCAATCAAAGCGCCGGAAATTTGCGATCGCGCGATATTAATCGATTACGCTAACGCGCGACTTTGAGTGGAATGAATATTCATCGCCCGTTCCTCGGAAATGGAAATGTCGCGGATAACGCCGCGCCTAATGACGCCGGCCTTATCTATAATTCTACTCTAATATGCTCGCGCATATTTTCCGTTTTCGGTCGCGCCGTTATCGCCGGGCGCGACCGTTAAATCTTTCTCGGCCCTAAGTAGGTGTAAAGTGGCGACGGTGACAATGAGAAATGCATCACGAAGATCTCGTTCTGGTGCTCGGATAGTTATAAACAAGCGGCCATGTTGAGGAGTGCGCTGAGAACGTAACAAAGTAACAACGCGGCGACCCGACGAGAGAAACGAGAAACAACCACTCCAGCGTTGATCTATGGCCCCGCAAGTTATTGAGTGGCTCTTGCGTTGGTCGCACACGCTCGCGGCGCCGGTGCATGCAGTTGTAGGTACGCCCGATGCAAACAAGACAAAAAACGCCACGACGCCAGAGCCCAGCACGGCGGACACAAGAGCTTGATAGTCCAAGAGCGCAAAAAATCAAAATCTCGAGTGCGGCGCGCCTTAAGTGTCCTATTATTCAACGTGTGTGAATTCCATAATCTATGGAATTCGACGGGAACGTAGCTGTTTAGTATTGAAAACCCATAAATTATGTTACAACAAGTGCTCTTAACACGGGAGCGGCCGCGGTACGGTCTTCTCTTCTACGCATTAACTTTTACGTTTGTTGTAATTACAACATTTTCTTAGCGAATAGTTTAAGAGCTATTGGCAGTTATTGCGCCAAGCAGACGAAAATGCGGAATTTTTGTCGTGCGTTCTTTTTGGATTCAACGCGTGACTGCCGAAGCTTTACCTACTCACCGCACTGCGCTCGACGAACATGTTTTCCAGCGCTACGTCCGCGACGTGACGTCGCCAGGGTGCTTTCTCGCGCGTGGTGGGCGATGGTGGTGGAGACGACCCATAGTGCGCCGAATAACGTAACTTTTCGAAGCGCGCCTGGTCCTGTGTTAAGAATAAAGAATAATATGAAAATAAGGGCTAAAGCAATACATTTCAGCTAAGTGAAGTGCCATTAACCCCAAGACCGCGTATCTGTTACAGTTGACGAGTTGACGACAAGTGGACCAGGGCCGAGACGCTTTCCTAAAATTCTTAGTACCTGCTTAGCGATGCTCGAGTGTGAGGTTTTTATGATTTACGGTGATGATTTGCCAAATGTAAAATTGATATTGCATTTTATTTTAAAGCATGGTCTTTGCTAATTCTTTTGCAATGTGATTTATAGCTAGACTGCACAAAATGCGCGAGGCGCCCTCCGAAACGATTTAGGAACATGCATGTGTGTGCCAAATGTTCTGGAGAGGGCAATATTCTGTAATTGGTCAATTGTTATCTTTTACCAAGCTGTTTACCAAGCTAGTCAAGAGAAATTATCCGGAAAATGACATCTTCTGAGACAACTGCCTCGGTCACCAAACTATAATAATTGCTTTCATGTTTAATTTTTGTTCAATATTTCATAAAGTTGCAGTCAGAACCGCAACAAATTAAATATGTTCATAATCAGAATTACATTTCCAAGCGAGTAGCAATATTTAACTATGAACAAAATAAAAAGAACGTCTGAAAATGAGTGGCGACCCAAACATTAATTTATTCCATGCCTAACCTCATTATTATACGGGATATTCGGCTTCACGCCAATTCAGGTAGTATTTTCTAGAACCCGAAAATAAGCGGACATCTCAGACTTGGCTAATCTAGTCAAAGTGTGCAGCGCAGGCGCGTTTGGCGCGACTTCTCCCGACTTTTACACAACACACATCGACGATTATCGTCTGCAGAACAAGACAAGTGTGTAAACCGATTGCACTTAATGGCATATTTGTGTATCTTCTGCTGTTTCCCCACAAAGCACACGAGTATTTTGCATATGATGGTTGCTATCTGTTATGATTCGTTCCTGGTCTCAAGTTACTGAGTCGGGTGCCTGGAACCCCCACAGTTTGAAGTGCCGGAGGGCCATAAATCTATCCATTCTATTATTACGTCTACAACACCACGAAATCGATATACATGTTATTCAATTTGCAAATGATCTTAGGAAGCTTCATTGGATCATATCGAGACATTGCAACATTTTCACAGTAGTTGTCCGTTTTTACATTTAAAAGATGCCTCATGTTAAATCTCATGGAGAAAACAGTGGATAGGTTCACACCGATGTGTTAGAATTTTGTTAAATTTTTAAAGATCTATATAGAAATGATTATTAAACAGGTGTCTCCAGCGCTTTCGCACTCATGGAAAACAAAAATAAGGATACGTCGCAATTCTGCGAACATTTTGACAGCTAATTCCCCGCGAGTTTCTAAGATGCTTTCAATTGTCGCATTATTAAATTACAAATTTGTTTCATGATTCAGAAATCTTGGTCCATACGATTATGCCCGATTGCGAGGCCGGCACAAATGGTTGCTTCCACCACCGTCGTACCATCCCCGAAATTAGTAAGCAATACGCACTCCGCAACAAATATCAACAGACTAAATAAATGTCTGCTTTTGCGTTTCGGGCAAGAAATTCCATCGAAGCGCTTTGTACGCGCGACATCATTAACGTAACTTATCGCTCACTCGGAGGCGCGCTTAATCATCCCGGCCCGAAAGTGTGAAGTCCGCGAAGGACTCCAGGATGGTGGGCGGTCGTCGGAGGCTGCGCGCGCTCCTCCGCGAACATTGGTGGATTGAGAATTATTGCGCGACTTGTGCGCTGTACATTATCGCAGCGTCCGGCGGCCGGTCGTTCTTAATTGCCTCGCTTGTACGCCGCCTTATTTATCGCCCGTCGCGGCCGCACTCGTATTTATTCGTTAAGGCGCTGGCGCACGGCGCGGGCTCAAGTCCTACCTTAAATTCGTGCCCAGGTTGCTAATATATTCGGCGTAAATCACGCCGCCGTGTCGCGACCGCTCCGAACGACGAAAAACGAGAAAATCCGAGTTTAAATTAAGTTATTAATGAGTTATTAACGATTATGTGTATTGTTTACGACCGACGCGCTGGCAATTTATTCCGATATTAATTAAAACGAGTTCGGCTACCTTAAAAACCCGATTATTGCGAGAAACGCACAAAAATGGCTGGCGAAACGTCAACCAAAGTCGCGTCACTCACGAGTGCATTAATGACCAATTATGGGCATACGCAATCGATTTCGTCGGTTTGAAACAAATCACGATGATTTATCGCAATAGTTCGAGCTTTGACCTACATCAAGCCGCAGCGCGTTTCCCAGATTTTCCGGTGATTTATCGACCGGACGTTTGCCGGTCACGTTTGTCAATGTCCCCGACGAAAAATCGATACAATCCGCGCTAATAACCCGAAATAATTCACTGGAATAAAACGCGTAGCAATTCGTTATTGTTTGTACTCTCAAGTTGTGCGCAATTTACGATCGCGAATGTATCATGCGTGGATGTCATGTGGAAATGGAAAGCCGGTGCATGCAAAAACATAAATTCAGGAACGAGTTTATCATCTCGAATCGGACGCGCTTTAATTGCGCATTTGCACGCCAATTACATATTTTTAAAAGACGCCTGATATTAACGACCTCCCGCACGATATAAATTCGCTTAATTATAATTTAATTTACGTTGTTCCTTTGAAGATAAATGTGGCAAACATACCAAAGTCGACTTTTCTCCTCACATTGTTCGTCGGCATTTCCCCACGTTTCTTGGGGGTTTTTACGTGAATTTGAGCGAAATAAAGGTCGTGAGATGTGCCAAATGACCTAAAACTTGTTCTACCTGCGGCGGCGTGTAAAAATAATGATTTGTCCTTATGCGTTTTATTATCGTCGAAATCGTACGAGCGGCTCGTTAAATTATAATAAAATCGGCAATAAAATCAATTTTATCGCGACGATAAACGCCGAGTGCGGCGCAAAAACTATCCGACACTCCATGGCGCTTCTTAATTCGGCCATTCGGTGTCTTCTTTCAGATCGGTTGATTGATTTGTATTTCGTTTTAATTCGCAACGGTCTCGGCGGCGAATAAAGCGAATTAAATTGCCGCCGGACGCGTCGAGCTCGGATGCGTATCGACGTTTAATTAAATTAATTAGTCAGTTTAATCATACGGCAATTACCGCCGCGATCGCTAACGAACCGCACAACCCCGAGCGACGCGCAGCAGAAGGATGCGGTGCTTCTGCGGCGCTCTCGAAGAAGCGGGCTTTAGCGCTTCACGTGCTCTTTATAATTTAATATATAATCTAAACGACCGGCGACCATCAACCGCCGACCAGGCGAACAATTACTCGCCTCGGCCTCGGCAAACTCAGAATGTTCGGCTAAACTTTTTCGTTTTTTTCGCGGAGCAAGCGCTCAGTGACTTTGCTCGTTGTCCAATCGATGCTAACTTCTTGATCTAGCCGCCGACGTAATCGAACGGCTTGTAGACGAATGACACAGTTACGCATTGTGAAAAAAGCGCGGAAAATGTCTGTTAACATTCTGTATGGACGTATAAAACGAGCGGTTAAGTAAGTGGCGAGTGGCTGAGCGCGGAGACGGCCATGCGAGAGCGCCGCGTCGACGCGAACGTGCAATCAGCGATAATTTGAATAATTTCAGAGTCATTTTCGGACGAGCGCGGTGCGTGCATCGCGGCTAACAAGCACTTTCATATTCTCTCGATGCCCGACCAATCATAATCCGCGATCGATTACGAAATAATACGAAATGCGTTAAAAGCGTTAAAATGTGGGATTTTACACAACGAAACGCGCAAAAATGATTAAAAACCGGCTGGTTTTGTGCCCGCATATTAGATAATTATGAAATGATGGAAAATAATTTCTCTCGAATTTCACGCGCGTCGGAATCCGCTCCGAAGTTGTTTTATTCGGTGTTATGCGCTGCTTGTGGCTCCTGGGCGTATTCTGTATTTTGGGTGTTGTGGGTATTACATCTCGGCGGCGATTCAACGATCAGCTATAGATAGATCCATAATTTATACCTGTTCCACAATCTCACGTGTTAATGGTTAATCTATAATCTATTCCTAGTCCAATTCACGCTATCGAGGTAGGAATAACGCGCATCGACAGGTTGCTCACAACAAATTTAAAGTGAGAAGCGGAGAGACGAGGAAGCTTGCCCTTGGTATATTCGAAAGGTCAGAAATTGTATTTTCGACGATTTTAATCGAAAACCAATGCGAGGCATTAAAATCTCTTCGAAATAAATGAACGACCGTGATTTTAACGCAATTATAACCATTGGCAAAATGCAACGTGCCCGAATTTGTACTATGCGTTCCAAACAAATCGATTTTTACGAATTTTTAGGCGAATTTGCAGTTTTCAGGTTATTTCGCTTCGTAAACATGCCGGAATTCAATCGAAAAACAATTAGTTCACATCTAAAACGTCGCGTAAATGTTGCGCGGTCGTTTCGCGCGTTCGGTTTGTTGCTGGAGGAGATATAGTGTCGCCGATGGCGGCAGCGGGCTGTCACGGAACGCGCGAGCGAAAACCGCAACGAAATTGCACTTTCGTTATTTACGAGCGCGTGTGCAGCGCGTTTTAATATGCGAACATGTGTAATGAACAACGGGCGCGAGAGATAAACGACGCGCGGGCATAAATTGCCGGTTTCCAGTAATTAAAAGCGAACTAGCGAAGATGCGCCATTCGTGGCGCCGAAATTTCGCGCGCGGCGAACGAAATTGCGCGTCGCGAAGCGAAAGAAATGACTCGGAGAGTTATCACGGCATCGCGGCGAGAAGAAGAAATGTTTACGACGCCACATGCGCGTCGAAGGAGCGGAAAGAGCGCGCCGCATAAGAGAGATTTATATCGCGCGCAGGAGCATCGGCATGAGCACGGCGACGGCGCGTCATTGTATAATTCACCTGGGGACCGAGCGCGCGGCCGCGGCGCGCTCCTTATTTCATTCCTGTTTTTAATTCCTCCGCTCTCTGCCTTTCGCGTCGCGCGGCGCGGTCGTGCCCTGCCTTCGGATGCAAAATGGTCGCGCGCTTCGACCGACTTCGTCCGTGCCGCAGAGCCCGACGGCTTGGCAGAGGCTCCGAACCGAACGCAAACAGATTTGGGCAATATTTCCTCCGGTGATTTCATCCGATTATAATTCGGCCGAAACTTAATATTCCGAGCGTATTTGTTGCGTGTGGCGCGCGCTAGGAGCGACACCTTTTAAGAAATTTTTAATTTATTCCCCTCTAGCTACGCGGGACACAAGGACTCGGTGGTAATCGAAGTCGTGAGGCTCGCGAAGAATTATGGCTTCATGTACTCGGCACTCGCGGCACGTAAACATCGTCGAGCCTATTCCTATTGGTTTGGGCAGTGCGTACATCTGCGCTCCTCGGCGACGGCGACCTCCGCGCGCGCCGACCGTGCGAGTAACTTAAGCAAAAACAATCTTTATCTGCAGATTTATGCGCGCCGTGGCGCGCTTGACGCGCGACGTGGCGCAACGCGTCGACGGCATGTTATAAACAACGCGGGAAGGTCTGCGAAGGGCGATTCGTTAAAATCCGCGAGGTGGAAAGTAGGTGTTAAGTGTTACCACAATCTGGTCGCTGGTATCTGGTCACTTCTTCGACTTTCGATCAAAAACCACGAACATGCGCGCGCGATGTTCCTCGAGCGTGATTTATCGGGCTCCCGGTCCGAGATAACGCGAAGCCTAGTCAACTTTGCCTTCAACCGAGCGACACGCCAACCAGCAAACGTCTCCTATCCCGCCGCAGGTTTATCTCCCGGCTGATTATGAGTTACGATTGATAAAGCCCGAATAACTCCAAATAACTCCGCGTCGCTTCGCGATAAATCTCCGCGCGATAATTTATCGCCGGAGAAAAAGTCGCCCCGGCGCTCGCGGAGCGCGATGGCCGCGGTGCCCGCGGAGAGGAGAAAATGGTGTTGTTAAAGGGACGGGCGCGCGCGTAAAATATTATCGACGCACGAAATACGACGCGGCCGCGGCAATTACTTAGCGCTTAGCACGCGATCTTCGCGCTCGCCTGCGTGCGCATGCACGCGCCGATAAAGCATGGGCGCACCAGCGCCGCCGCCCGACGAAAAACGAGCGTACGAACGCGCCGCGGCGAAATTTATTCGCCCGCCGGCCACGTTTAACCGTCGTGCACCTTAAAGCGCGCGCTGCGGCCGTCGCGCGACCCGAGAGGAAAGCGCTAATTGTAAATGAGATTCGAGCCATTCGGCAACGTCGCCGACGACGGACAAGCTGTCCGCGAAAAGATCGGGGCAGTCCAGGAGTTAGTGCGAAATTCTTCGGTTGGCCACCCTGGAGGACGTGTTCGCGACGCTCGTGAATCAGGCCGCCATTTTTCTGCATTCTATATGAACTGGCGACGGATTTAAATCTCGGCGTCGCGCAAAAGGAGCGCCCGCTCCGTGCGAGCGGCGCGCCATTCCGGTCGCGGCGATTTTTCTCGCGGCAGGTCGCGCCGCCGCATTTTCGGTCCGCGCGCTTGCACCAGAAGTTCCCGAGCGCCGCCGACTGGTTTACGACCGGCCTCTCCGTCATGCGAGCGGCCGATTCGTTTTTTTCGCTCGTCTGCGCCTCGCCAACTCTTAGACGCGCGTTAGACGCGCGGACGCTCTTTGGCGGAGTTTGTTTTGCCAGCCGGCGAGGCTGGCAAGGTTGCCAGAGTCGCCGGAGATAAGACTTTATCGCGGAGCGCGCGCGCGCGGGGGCGGTCGGAAATGTGTTGCGCGTCGTGTGGGGAGACGTTAGCGCGATTTATCGGCACAATTCGACTGCGCTGCCCGCGGGCGAGACGCCGGCGCACGGGGGACGGCTCGGAAGGTGGCGGCGGCGGTCGTTAACGGCGACGGCGGAAAATTGTGCGCTCGCGCCGAACGCGCGGCTTCATTATAACGAAAATTGGTATCTGGCGGTGGGAACAACCAACCCCGTTACATTAAGATTGATAACCGGCAGTTACACAAACGCTGCTTCCCCGGAAGCGCCCCCCGCCCCCTCCCACGGAATGTGCGCAATTACGGCCACCCCCGAATGAACAAATATTTTACATGCCGCGGCCGAATGAAATTTCGCACTTCGAAAAACACTTGTGCTCGCGCCATTTTTACATCCACTTAAGGCCGAAATAAACTTTTGCGAAACTGCGCCCGAAACGAGAGCAAAACGGCAGGTATATCACGTCCGACGACCCAATAACTATTAAGATATCAATCTAGGGCGCATAAAAATTTAATGAAACGTGCGCAAAGCACAGAAGGCGTGGATGCAGTCGCCGAGTCCTGCGAGAAGTGCGCGAGAGAACCGAAGCCGTTCGGGGACTTTAAAAAGCGAGTTTTTCGACGCGCTCGGCGCACTCGTAACCCCGACACCTTTCGAGGGGGTCGGCGCGCCGCGCGCCTTTTTGATATTATGCAAAAACTCGCCGAGATGGCTCGCGAAATGGCCGCGAAAGTCACGCGCTTAATCGCCCCTCTTTTAAATTTCAGCTCGCAATCTTCGTCCGCCTCCTTCGAGCGAAACAGAAGCCGCTCAAATTGGCTGCGCAAACTTCGCGGATAAAAATATAATGCGCTCTTCATGCAAAGCCACGACGAGAGATTTAAATTCAGATTTTGGTGATGAACGGCTCTCCCGGTTAGAATTTTAAGTCCGCTCGGCGCGGAGCGGGCCGACTCGAGGTTCCTAGAATTCGCCGCGCGAACGCAGCAGGCATTGAACTCGAGTTTTTTCAACGTTTATTACCCGGCGTGTCCTTGGCCGTTAAAAAACTGCAATTATATCCGAAATCCTACGATTATACACGCTCCGAGACGGCGCACAATTATTGTGCCGGCCGAAGGACACGTTTTTACGGCGCAGAAGGCTTGAATTCCTTTCGAGGAACTAGCCGCCGGCTTGCCGCGCGCGCCCAAAGGGTACGCGTAGAAGATGGAAGCAGTAAAAAACACTGACCTTGTTGTCCACGATGTAACAATCGCTGCGGCGTGTTTGTTGAGGCACCCGCGTCGCCGCAACCGCCGGACGGGCCGAAGAGGGCGAAACGTTTGCGCTTTACAGCCGGAACGGATATTAAACATGACCTCGGAATAATATCGGCCGTTTAGGGTTAGACTATCGCTGCGCTGGGCAGCGTCCGGGCAGTCCGAGAGAGTCCAGCAGAAGCGCGGTTTTAGTTCACGTCGCACAACGCACGAAACGCGCACAGGTTAGAATCCGAACTGGCGAACGACGTAAACAAACAAAATCGACTGATAAGAAGCGCAGCGCGGCGCGCCGCAGTGACTCAGCGGAACACACATGCGCTGAAAGTGGCGCGCGTGTGGTGGTGTGGGGCCGTGCGCAAAATATAACAACGCGAGCGCGCGATTAAATTAGGCTCAAAGTGACCGTTAAACGCGCGCGCCGAAGTGAATGGCTCAATGTAAAATAATAAAACGGCCGTAAAATAATAATCCGCGGCGCGGTAACGGCGCATGCCGACGCATTCGGAATCGCCGCGTTTATTGCATTTATTGCGGCCGCGCTCTTGTGCATCTTCGCCGCGGCCGATTTACATCCGCCGGAATAATAAACAGACCATCAAACGCGTCAATAAAGCTGACTTGTGACGCTTCTTGCTACAAACACTCCTCAACTTCGCTTCCATTGCATCTTCAACGACGGCGAGTCCAATATGACGCAGAAACACCAGGATAAGATCAAGTAAGTTTAAGTCGACTTAAGAATTCTTCAGCTCTCTACTTCTTAAAGTGTAATTATCGATGTTGGCGTTAGTTAGGGCGACGAAGGGTTGTGTGGAAGTTGTAAAGTTATAAAATCGGTCGAAACAATGAGTTCGCCGCGTCCGCGAAGACGTAAGAACAACAGGAACGCTATTGGCGTAGGTTGGGGAGTCCGCGAGCGTTTCGAGACGTTTCGATGGGCATCGTCAATGCGACGGCGCGCATTGTATAACCAAATCCAACGTTTATTGCGGCGCAGCACACGACTAAACAGTAGTAAACATAAACAAGCCATAACTTTGATTTTTACGGCCAGTAAAAGCGATCGTAAAATCAATGGGAGCGCAACACGAGCGCTCGAGCGCTCGCGCAAAACTGCACAGTTTCAGGCGCGCTTTGCTCCCGCTCCCGATCGATCCGCGGCGCAAATCTCCGGCGCTAATTAATCTCAATTAATATTCATAGGCTGAAGCTGTCGTTTCACGCACGATTCTGATCGAACTCGCAGATATCGTCTCGTCAACGTGTTTCCTTCGCATGCGACACGCATCCGACACATAGTTACCCCGCCCTGTCGTCGTTCCTTCGTCATTTTTCCGCGGTAAATATGGGGTTTATTTCGAGCGCGCGCGGCGCACGCTCGTTCGGAAAGAGTGCACGATTTCTGATTGGAATCGGCGACACAAGTAAATGGCCAACTACCGATTGCGTGCGCGGCCGTAAACTAAATATTATGCATCGTCTCGGGCCGGGATCGTGGCCGGGCGTCTCGCGATAGCCGCATGGTTTACAGCCGCTACATGCATGTAAAGTGCGCGGCGCAGCCATGCGAGCATGTCGCATGTTGGTACGACGAGCGACGACGAAACGCGCCGCATGAAATTACAAACTGCCAAAGCACAATGCTCAGCTGGTAACGTGTAACTAGAAACTGGGAAAGCTGTAAGTTGCGAGCGCGCGTAAACCATCGAGCATTACCAAAAACTAAGAAGAACCTATGTATTTCAGTCGAAAATCTTTGCCGTCGGATGAAATTTTGATGGTGCAACTATTTCTGCTTAGAAAACAGCCTATAGGGCATTTTTTCAGAAGGATTTTCTATGAAATAATTGTGCTCGGGTGTGTTTAAATTGATGGTGCAGTTGTCCTCAAGAAATTTGCGAAACTCTAGCTGAAAATGACGAAATAATGCCGCGGAGTTGGGAACGACGCCATCTTAGCGTCGCGCGGCGTGCCGAGCGCGCGCCGCTTTCTAACTTGAGCGCAAAACCCGTTCGGGTCTTGCATGGCCGGCCGCGCATTAAATCTCAACGTGCATCTGTCTTCGAACTTTAATTTTGTTGCAATCATCTGGCGAGAAACAACGTTTTTCGGTCGAAACTTTGCGCTTTTTCTCGTTTCCAATGGAAGCTGTGTGCCGTAGCCGTCGCCGTAACACTCGAGGTTATGTTCCCGTTTATAGACGCCCGAATAGCGCGTTTATAAACCCCGAAGCGAGGCGCAAAGGGCACCGTTTTCATTTCGTAGATTATTATTGCATCCCTTATTTCTTCTTCGCCGATCTACCTTCCATCCTTCCCCTCTTTCCCGCCGTTCTCCTTTCTTCCCCACGATCTCAATCTCGAAGGTAGGGCATCTTCATTATCTATTTATCCCTTTGTACGCAGTGCAACGCAACGATTTAAAATGTGAAATCGGTCGGGAGAAGAGTCAAGGTGTTGGGTGACCTGGATGGCGCGCTGAGGCCGATTATATCTGGCGACTGGGACGCTTCGAAAGCGTAATCAATGCCGAAGCGATTCGGTAATAATCAACCGTGTGTGGCGGCTGTTAAAGGCAATTATATCGAAATTACGCGCGCGCGCATGCAGGCGGCCATTAGCGTGCTTGCTCGCGAGCATAATGCGATCGCAGGGCCGCAATTTACTCGCCGGCGCGGCGGGCGCATTGTTGCGGCAGGGATTTTTACGGTTAGGCCAATTTGGCGCAATCGGCGCGCGTTATTTTTGCACGATCGCCGCTAATAAGAGCGAAATTAATCATCGGACACTTTCGTGAACGCCGAGGCGTGTCCGACGCGCGGCGCTCGGACGTTCGCGCAAAAGGGATGTTGGGAAATTGGTGAAAAGCTCGGCGGACATCTCGTGCGTGCGCTGTAAGTCGTGCGCGCAGTCGCAGGCGCACGAAATTAAAAATATGCGCGCGCCAGCAGTCGCACTCTAATCGGCCGAGGTTTATTTTTAACCGCGGCGGAAATTTAAATTTACGCCGCGTCAGGCGCGCGCCGTCTTTGGTTCTGTTTGTCGCCGCTTCGCGTTTTCGACGCCGAAGAGAGCGAGTCAAGGACTCGCGGACTCCGCGCAGACACGAATTTATAAAGTGCCGTTCGCGGCGGCGCGGCAGGCCGAAAAATTCGAGCGAAATCGCGCGCGACGCGTCCTGTTTTATGTATGAAGCGAACGGCGCGCCGGCGAGGGTCACGTGACGTGCGCGAGCGCGCACTTTAAAATTATCTCGGGCGGCGTCGAGCTTTGAGTCCGCGCACACGAAGTGCACTGACCCATAATTTGATAAATTTCGTCGACGCCGCGATCCCAAGACGCGCGCGCGGCCCGACGGGCGACTTTCGAAATCATCGCGCGAGGTGCGATAGCATCAATTATAAACATCGCCCGCCGATGGGATCGAAATTGAAAGAAGATTGCTCCCAGAGTCGACGTCGACGACGCCGCGACGTCTTCCCGAATGGCTTCGAAGCGCGCGCGGCGGCTGCGGCCAGAGCGCACGCTTTAATATTATTGATCAATAAAACTGGCAGGCCACGAGTCGCGTCGGTTGCTGCGCCGGCGGAAATCAGAAGCCGGCTGCAGGAAGGCGCCGACGGAGCGAGCGCGACGCGACCCGGAGGTGGGCGCGAGCGGGACGGAGCGCGTCGCGGCCTCGGCGGCATAATGAGAATGAGGAATTTCGTGCGCCGAAACTTTCCGAGCGTCCGCTCCGCGCCGCGCGCGCGCCGCCCGCGAACGCCGCAAACAAAAACAACGCCGCTCGGAATCCCGGGATCCCGGCCGGAGCTCGTCGCGAACTTTGCGGTCGCGCGAATCGCGCTACCCGCGCCGACTTCTGCTCGTTTCGCAAGCTTGCGAAGCTTATCGCAAACAACTCGTAACTCGGCCTGCGCCTCCTAAATCGGGCGAACTACGCGTGCGGCCCGAGAGCCACTCCTCGTGGGACCGTCTAAGGACTAATTCTAGCAACGTGCGTCTAGGAAATAATGCCACACTCACCCCGTGTACGAACAACAACGCATTCGTTTGTCAATCGCGGCGAAAGCTTGGGTTTTCTATCAAACGCGGCCGAAAGCGACATAGGCGCATGCAAGCGATGCCGACGCCGACTGGTTTGGTGGCTTTTTCGGGCATCCGTCCCCAGAGTAGGGGAACGTTAAGATGGCTGACGGCGCGCCGCACCAGTCGGCGTTCGTCAGGGACCCTTCGACGTGTCCCGCTGCTCCTGAAATCGTTCGATGCTCATTAGCGATCGCGAGTGTTGATTCAAAGTGTCCGGACGTCCGTGGCAGGTGACCTGCTCGCAGGTAGGAAGTCTGATTTTTGATTCTGGCAGGAATTCGGGGCGATCTTTAGTGCGAGGCGACGCGTCGGTCGCGGCTCGCGAAGTGCGCGTCCCTTCGCCCGACACGAGCCAGCGCCGAGCGTCGCCACGCCCTATTCGGCGGCCATTAAAGCTCTCCCTGCCGCATTGCACGCTGGGTAGGCCATGCCGCGCGCATCGCTCCGTCCTTTTCCGTCGCGCATTTTGACGAGAAACTCGAAAAAAAAATCATAAAACTTACATTGAGGAGCTGCGCGAAATTAGTGTTTCATTAAGAATTAATTAAATCCACGCCTCAGCAACATTGTTTCCATCGGGAAAAAATGACCCGAGTTAATTTGATGCTCAAAATGCAGCGGCAATTTGCAATTTGCACCTATTATTATGATTGTTTCATCCATCATGACGAGCGCGGATGCTTCGCATGCTTACGCAGACATATTAGACAAGCTTTCGTGCGATTTACAATATTTAATTACAATCTAAATATGATATATGCACGCGGTCGTAGATACACTCGTTTAATTCATAATTTAGCCAGGCCTGCCAAGGTCGCGCTGCAGCTAAACGAAAATGTAAATGAGACGCCGCTTCGCGTTGTTTTCCTTAGATTGCGTGAATCAATTTCGCTGCGCTCGGCGAAAAAATCGAATATTAATCATGCGCATTCAGTATTTCTGCGGCGTGGTCAAGCGTGGAGTCGTAAATCCTGCGGCGTCGTAAATCGCCCGCAGCGCGCGCGCGCGCACGGAGCGTCCAGGATAAAGTCGGCATTGTGTGATTTAAGCTCGTTGAATTATGCAAGTCGCCGTGTGTGTAAATTTTGCTCGTTCTCGTTGCTTTGCGGCGAATCATGACGAATTGCGAAATAACATTCGTTCGGCTTGGAATTCGGTGTTTACACGATGCAAAACAATTACCGTCTTCGACAATCGCCGATTGTGAACCGGCGAGCGTTAGAAAAAATTGTCTACGTGCCGACGCATATCGCGCCGGCGTTTCATGCCCTTTCCGCGCAGACCTCTCCTCCTTCGGGCGCTTTACATGACGCTGATTAAATTCACCGGTTGTTCCCGCGTCGCAGAAGAAGAAACTGCTCGGGGACGTGCGCGGAACGCGCGCGCGCGCGCGCGCCGAACCTCTCGACCTTACGGCGAACTTTACGACTAATAAAAAGCCGCTTTACGACATTTTAACGCGCCGTTACCACTTTTACTAACTACTAACAAGCCTCATTACGATACTGGCAATGGGCACGTTTACGTACTACGATATTGCCGACGCGCCTCCGCCGAAACGGGCGCGCGGGCGCGCTCTGCCACCCCTTTTTTGCCGCTCGCCGAGCGCCGCCGCCGCCGCGCGCATTTTCATAATGTTTACCATAGACTCGCAGGCAGGAGATAACAACGCGAAGATCAACAATAACGCGAGACGCCGGAAAACAACGCGACGCTTCTTCGCCCGCGAACCGATGCCCATAATGAGGAGGAGGAGGCGCCGAGGAGAGCCGAGGACCCGATCCGCTTTTATTACCGTTATAGGCACTCGATTCCCGAGCATCCCGGCGACGGGTTTCTATCGCTTCCTTTCGGCAATCGCCATCTAGAACAAACACCGATCCCCCTCGGAGTTATTTTTCCGAGGCTTTCAATTTCTTCGCTGTTTGTCCGTCGGCCGACCTGACGCGCGACGCGCTCCTTTATTTTTCCCTCGGCGCGTCGCGTCCGAAAATGGAGAAGATGTTTTTTCCTCCGAGCGACGCCTGCACAAACAAACCGATAACCAAGTTCTCACGATAACTAGGTGGAGGGATCGGAGGAGGCCGAGGAGGAGAGAAGTTCGCAAACTCGACCAACACAAATAATAAGCGCGGAATCGCGAAATCAAAGAAGGCGCGTAAAATAAATTCTTGTCACCGGGAACAACAGAAAGCAAATAAAACGCAAGACGAATTACGAAAAACAATCAATCATCGCTGGGATTATTTATAGGAAAGGTTGCCACACCGTCAAAGATATACAAATGGACATTGCGCAGTTTCACAGGTTACAAAATGTTTGTGGAGCGTTTTGGGCGAATTCCCCATGCCAAAAAACTGTCGGCACTGTCGGGCATCTAAGATAGGTGTTTGGAAAACAATTTTTCACGCATTTTATGTCGGGAGGTTGTAGCAGTCAACGACGCATTCGACGCGTACGAGTGCCTCATAATCTAAACGTTATTAACATGTATGACACACATCGGGACGCACGAACACGAAGGAGGAAAGCATCGCACACGAGCGCCCTTTTATTAACAGAAGAAGACGCGCAATTTGGACGGGCTGCGCGCTGGTGATGAGGTGTTTCGTGTTTCGTGCTTCCTGCGATTGGACGCTTCCAGCGGTGTGTTCATTTTGAAGCGGCGCACGCATGAAGACGAAACGTTTAATTAACTTCATTATGCGCCATGAATGCACTGCCGGGGGTTCTCCAAATTATTACGTTGCGTTCTGCTGATTATTCCCATGGCTGCAGGTGCAGAAATGTCAACTGGTTTCGTGGAGTTGTTTCTTCCTCAAAGTCTTTTAGAGTTTTCTTCGGAAAAATGCGATTTTTCGGTGTGTAAAGCGCAGAATATTGTGGGGCGTTTGCACGGCGTGGAAACGATCTCGGTGGCTGGTTGCTCGTTCCGTCGGTCGTTCGCAGCGTGCGCCAACGACTTCTTATTGACCATAAAACTACCATTGTATTGATTGTAAATGTTTTTCCGCAGCGCGCCCGGGCTCGGAGCGAGCGAGAGAGAGAGAAGGAGAGCGAGTCGGTCGGGGCCTGCGCCCGGCCAACGATCCGCACGAAGCGCACTCCAAACTCGACCCCACCGTAGCCCTGAGGAGTTTCCGCTATTTCTCCACGCGAGGCGCCACCGGCCCTGCTGCCCACTTCGGAACCTAAAATTCAAACGAACATTCAGTCGTCTCCCTTGAAAAAGCCCGCGATTTATTAATAAATTTAAAAACGGAGATCATAATATTATAAAAAACGTTATTTGGCACTCCAGCACGTTTACACAAACAAATCGCGCGCAACACGTGCCCGCGCGGCAGTTGGGAACTCAAGGCGCGTAGTAAAATCGACGTTTTACGAGCCGCACGAAAATAAAATCAAAATTTTGAAGAGCTCACCGCATAAATATTCACTGCAGCTATTTATATCCCCCATCAAATGCGCAACAAAAACTTCTATCCGCATGCTCAGTTGGTGCAGCTCGTCGGTCCCTCTTAAAAAGTCCTAAAACCAAATGAAGTCATCATTGTTATGAATGCAATGATTATGCGGTCGTAAAAGTACAATAAAATATGCCGTGGCCAATTGAAGAGTCCGTAATGGTGTCGAACCAGTCTCGGGGTGCGCGCGACGCGATGGGGCGACGCGGACCCCATCGGAGTCAGGTATCCGGACGTACCCTCCCATCTCGTCTTCGGACGCGCCGATAGCCATATCCTCCGAGATTCCCATGCATTGTTGCTAAAGTTTGCGCCTTGGCGGCGCGCTTGTGTAACCAAAACCGAGCTTTATCGCTTTCGCACAGCCGCGACAACGATTTGGCGTTGTAAGCGTGATTTTTAGTGTCGTTTTAAGTGATCGTTAACGTCAGCCATGAGCAACAACACGCAGCATTCAACAGACGATGGATGGGGAGCAAATATTGATCGTTAAAATGGCGCCTCGGCATGCGCGGCCGATATATCGTGTTCGGCGGCGTTTGCGGCTCGTTTTTATTAAATGAATTGGCGATTATGCTTATTTTTACAGTCGCCCGAAGTGGTCGTAAACGTCGCTTAGCATCAACAGCGGTTAGAGCGCGTAATGGCGGGCAGTAGATGTCAGAAGCGCGCTCCAGTAACTTTTCCGCGCGCGCCCGGCAAATGTTGCGGCGCTTGTAAAATGTCTGCCAAATGTCTAGGAAATGTCAAATCTTCGGACGGACCTCAATCCGTTGCGGACGCGCGCGCGCCGCGCGTCATTCCGAGTAATTTACGAGACATTCGAACGCGCGAAGAGAAAATCTTTTTACGACCTTGTTAAATGGCAGTTAATAATCCCGACATTATCGCGCGCGCGCGCTCCGGCCATCCTCGAACGAGCCGCAAGACCGAGGCGGTTTTATGCGTATTAAATGAAGTCGTTGCTTTGGCTTTTTATTGGCGTTTTATATTTCATTTTACGATTATTTTATTGTCTTGCTCACTACCTCACTTTATGAGCCGCGACCGGCGCGCGGCGCGATTCGTTCGTGTAAACATTTACAAGACACCTTTCGGGATGGGCGTCGAGCGCGCCTCGACGTGTGCGGCGCGGCGCGCCTTTATTTTTATTGCGCTTAATTTTACGACGCCCGCGGAATCCCGCTAATGCCCCGCCGCGACGAAGCGATTGCATCGGGCGACGAAATCATTTGCACCCGCGCGGCGCGCTCGAATTGCGGAAATTTCAGTTCAGCGCGCAATTCCTGGCGTCGCATAAGGTTCGCAAACGATTGCGCGGCGTTTGATGTTGCTCGTTTGAGCGCCGCCGACGTTCTGAGCGGCGCGAGTTCGGCGATTGCCCCACAGAGAGCGCCAAGCGTGCGCTGCACGCGCCGTAATTCCTGCGGCGCGCTTCCTTCTCCTGCGGCCGCGCGCGCGACGGAGACGGCGGCGCGGAGTGGGGGCGCCGAGCGCGTGTGGAAACGATGTGAAGCA
>JARRAA010007254.1:0-12800 GCA_030557295.1 Ecitodaemon sp. MM-2014
GGATATTGCACAGGTGCCTCCCGGGTTTCTAGTTTCGACGCGGGCGACGGCAGAGATAGGGATTGGATTAGCTGCAATTTGGCTCGTTTTGGCAACTCGCTGGATGATAGCGAACCGTCGCAGCGGTAAAATATCATTTTCGATTGATCTCGATGTTTGGATTCGGAGGCTAATTAAATCTCGCGCTGCGGAAATATGCTTTTCAGTTAATTTAAAAATTCCCCGACTAGGATTTTAATGTAGGCAACTTTTCTTGCACCAGATGGTCGACCCGACGGTGGCTTCACTTGATTTAATTCACTGGTTTTGATTTTGTTCGAATAATTAATTAAATTTTGTGCTGTAGAAATACGCAGCATTTCAATTTTTACTAATTAATTTAAAATAGCTGTTAATAGAAGTTTACTATAGGCAACTTTTCCTACACCAGATGGAGGGGTTCCCTTCTTGGCTTGAGTGAATCTTATTGATTTATTATATTACATTCAATGGCGTTTTGATGATTAATTAATTTGAATAAGTCGATGGAAATTTATTTCTTGTTTTTTCCAATTTTTTAACATTTCTACAAATTAGAGTTTACTATAGGCAATCAACGTTACGCATCGTTGTGACTGGGTGTCCAATAATTGCCTCCTCGACTCGCTCGAATGTTACAACTGTTACAAAACGCCTTATTCATTCCAAAATCGTAAATATTATGAAAACCGTGCCAAGTTTGGAGCGCGCTCTTGCTCGGGTGGACTCGAATTTATTCGCAACCAAACTTTATTTCGAGTGCGCGTAATTTTTTCTCGAAAATGTTCGCAAGTCATTCGCGACTTTCTTGTCTCGCCAAGTTCATAACGCATCCGTGGCATGCGTCTGTTGTGTCTGCAAACGCGCCGATTCCTTAATGCCGTTTTCTGCGCATTTATGGCCGCTTTGGTCCGCGGCCAACGACGATATTTCACAGCCGTCCAAATAAACACATGTTTAACGCGAGACATAAATTTTGCATAAAACTACATAGCGCACGGCCGAACGCAGCGAACGCACGTGTGGCCCAGTCTTGTCGGCCTGGTGCGTAATTGAGTAATTATATTTTTATAGCGATCGATTGACTTCGATTCTACGCCCATTTATGGGCGCAGGCGCGGTGCGCGGCCGTGCCACGATATTAATTGGATTTTCGTTGAAATTCAGCTTTAAATTATTAAATTTTCGATGAAAAAAATCGCAAATACCGCAATCATTTATAAGTGGGAATATTATCAAACAATTAATTGGTTTAATCAAATGTTAATTAACAGCGAGCAATATTGCACCATTTTGCCAAATAGTAATTAATTTCTCGCCGGTACAAGCGCAACAATCATGACTCATTTGAATATGTGCAAATTGACGCGACCGAGTGGGGGTATTCACAGAGGACCCGTGATGGTGCCGCGCGCATGCGCAAACATTTCCATTCATTCGCGCGTGGTTTTTTACCGATTCGTGCGTTTCGCAGGCCTTGATTACGACCAATTACAGTTTGCAGACAAAGTTTAATCACGAAACTTCGATAATGACGCGCGCCAGTTGGAAATTACTTCTGGAAACAATTTCGCGCCAAGGCCTTCTCGCTCCGACGCGAAAATGTCGGCGTTAATTCCACCCGGTGGCCGAGAGATGTCGCGGCAACATGTTAGCGCTCGAGTTGCGCAAACTTATCCGCGAATTTATTCAAATTTATTGTTTCCAATGCGATTATTGCGCAACTATCGGGCGCATGATACATTCCTATAATTAGTTAATAAATATTTATCGACAGCGGCGATATATTATGTTACCAGCGACCGTTGTACGCGCCAACGCCAAACGCCGAGCGTCGCCAGCCACTTTTTCGGGTGGCGCGCTCACAATAAATTACAAAGCCGGAGTTACAGGATATTGCTCTGGTTTAAATTAGTCCTACCGTTATGTTAGAAATATACACAATACAGCGTGTTGCGCGTGCACTAATTGAAATCCTTGCTTGTGGGGCGAAAGTTCACGAAATAAAGGAGCGTTAATTGAAACGTCGAACTAATTCGAAGAGGCAGTGCTAGCTAGACGGTCGGAAATTGTTAGGAATTGTTAATGCGAAGTGAATGTGAACGTCTTCGGGTAATTTGAACGCCCTGTATGATGTATCGAAAGAGTTCTGCGGGCCCGCAAATCCATGCGCCGTGGCCTTGAAACGAACGATTCCATTCATTCCAGCGCGCCTGTGACTCATGTAGCCAACGCAGGCAGCCGACGTTATTTAGTCGCTGGCTGGGTCGCGCGCCTCCTCGGCGTTTCGGTTTTGTTGTGATCATCCTCGGGGCACTTGTGCGCACTGCGCGCATCTCCGCGCCGCCAGCCAAGCCTTGCGGTCGATATGTTTACATACACGTGATAACAGCCGGCAACCAGCAGCTGCGGCGAAAATGAACTTCGTCGACGACTATTACGACAGAGTCGCGCGGATAAACATTGACGCGGACGTGCTTGACTACGTCCTCTGCGACGCTGACGTGCCGTCGACAGGTTAGATGCGATCCGTCCGTGTTTCACTAGATTCCAGAACATTCTCAATCCGAAAACCCACTGCTCTGTATTGCCATGTAACACACGATTTTATAGCAAATTAGCATGTTTAGAACCATTAGGAGGTCGTTTAACGTGCGCCCGCCTTGTGTTTGCAGATGGCGATGGATCAACCAACAGTCTGGCCGAGAAGAAAAGGACTGGACCTCCTGAGAACACAACAACATACATTGTGAGTTTTATCACTCTCCCAGTGTGCGTCATAATGTCCACTTATGTTATGCTTGGTGGTTTTAGGTTGCTGATAGAGATACATTAACTTCGCTCGCTGCCAGATTTGATACCACCCCATCAGAACTGACCAAATTGAATCGTCTGGGCACGCCGTACATTTTCCCGGGGCAGCAGTTGTTCGTGCCGGTGCGAGCGCCCGTCGATAACGATTCGGACGCGTCGACGCCCATCGAGGAGCCGCACGACGAGCTGCCGGCCGACGAGAAAGGTGACGAGACGTTATCTCTCTTAAGTCTAGCTTGTCACTGAGCGTGTCACAATGTCACTGAGGCGTTGTTTGTTAAAGTTTCGCGCGCGCCGTTTTACACAATGCGGCGTATAAATAGACAGCAGCTATCGGGAGTTTAAAATTCGTGGTAGGAGTCGCCGTGCGACGTACTCCACGCATGAATTTGCGCCGCGCCGGAGGCGATAAGAGAGAATCAAATAAGAGCGCCGGTATTTACTTTTTCGATGCCTGCGCGAATCGGCATTGTGTTTTATCAGACGTCGCGCTCGCGGACACATTAATTTATTGCGATTCGAGGCGATCGCGATTCGGTGCGCTCCGCAACGATGAAAATCGAATTCGCAGTCGTGCCGGTGCCATGTTCGGATTAACGTTTTTTCAGAGTAAGTCGCCGCGATTCCAGTCCGCGACCGCGCGTGACGTGGGCGGCGGTTATCGTTTTCGGCGCGGCGCGTTTTAGGTCGCACATATTCGACGGCTCGTTGCCGCGGCGCCCATTAGCGTCCGTCTGTTATGTGCGGACACGTTGCGTCCGACGGCGCGCGCGGCGGATTACACGTTATCGGCACTTATGTGGAGCGTGCGACTGTACGTCCGTTCGTTTTTAGAGCTCCTGGATAACCTGCGCCCCGCCAGCCCGAAGCCCGGCCATGTGGAGCGAATACGCACGCCCTCCGGCCCGGCCGACATCATCGCCGAGGAGGAGTCGGCGATCTACAAGCGTTTCCTCAAGATCAACGTGCGACATATCACCGACGGGCAGGGCGTCGTCTCCGGCGTGCTGCTGGTCACCCCCAATGCGGTCATGTTCGATCCGAACGTCTCCGACCCGCTGGTCATCGAGCACGGGCCGGAGGCGTACGGCGTCATCGCGCCCATGGAGTTCGTCGTCAACGCGGCGATCTACAACGACATCGCGCACATGAGAGTCGGACACATCGAGCAGAGTGGCGGCGAGAAGCCGGAGATTTACTATCCGAAGAGCGAGAAGAGCACCACCGATTCGCTGCTCGTTAAAGACGAAACTTTCCCCGAGCTTGGTACGTCGTTCTTTCGCCTACGGTACGATGCGATGTTTTAACGTTGCGTTTTTAGTCACTGCTGACGATGCCGAGTCGATTTGTTCGTGCACGGAGCGCGAGGGCGACGCGTTCCCGAAAGCTTTCGAGCGGGACCTCGTCACGCCGACCAACCTGGACGATTCGGAGAATCTCAGCGTCCAGCGGACGGCCGAGGAGCGACGCAAGTCGTTGCTCGACCATCACTGGGCCATACCTTCGCGCGATCGCGCCTCGATGGACACCGACGAGTTGCTCCCGATGTCCGCCTCGCCCGCGCCGCCTAGTCACAACGACGACGACGAGGACAGCCTGACGAAGCAGAGCTGCCACGATTCGGGCATCGACATCCGAGACACGAGCATGCCTCCAGTCGTTCCCATGCCGACGAAGAAAGTGAGTATCGCGCCCGCTTGCGCGACGAACAATACCTGACAATACTAACGGAGTTCTTCTTTTTTATTTTCTAACTAAATTTCCACGCATGAATAGCCTTTAACTCAGGTAATTAGCAGCTAATTGCGAGGCGCGAATGGGCGAATCTAATGGAATCCCTTTTTCCTACGATAGGTATATAGCGACGCGGATGTTATTCTATCAAACGACTGGGTGCCGCCGCTGACAATAGCACCGACGCACGTGACCACCTCCGACGCCACAGAAAGTCCCGGCAGGAAGAAGACCAACTCGGTCTCGTTCAGTTTGGACTCCAGCTCGGAGGCTGATCAGAGTTCCGCCTGTCTTTCTACCAGTGCCACCGATAAGGACGATCTGGATAAGGGCGGCGAGAGTCGGAAGAATAAGGTACGAAGCTTTCTCCGTGTTCGTGAATGTTTGGCGATGACATTGCGTTTCTTTCAAGATGTTGAAACGGCTGTCCTATCCATTGTCCTGGATGGAAACCCTGGCCGGAGAAGGTAGCAAAGACGAGCCGGAAAAAACGCCGCATCCTCATTCGGCCGACGTGCATCACTCCTCGTCGGTCTTCTCAAAGGTCTTTTCTAGGTAAGCGCGATACCGCCACGCAGTTCGCGATCGTCCCTTTTGCCGATTCTCTTAATCCGACGATGCATGGAGCACTTATTTGCTTGTACTATTAACGAGTTTCGAGTGGCGGCAGCAAGGATTTCATTTTCGTTTCCATTGTAATCGAACGCGCCTCGCCTTGTTGCTTCCATGCGGATTTGAACTAATCATGATCTCTCTATGGATTGCATTCGTCACGCATACAGTTCGCCAATCAACTTGGTGGATTTTGGTACTGGGTTGTTCTTGAGCAAAACCCCCTCCGAGGAGAGCGGTGGTTCGGGCGGCCCGCATTCGGGCGGCAGCGGCGGCCCGCCCATGACGCCGGCGACCGCCGCCGCCGACTCGCCGCACGCGGACACCTCCAGCTTCTTCCCGACTAACATTATAAGCTCGATGGGCGCGAGCGTCGGCGCCATGGGCGCGCAGGTGGGCGCCTCGGTCGGGGCGACCGTGGGCGCCGTCGGCGAGGCGGTCGGCGCTTCGGTGAACGCCGTCGGAGGCGCAGTCAACGCCGTTGGGGCCACCGTCGGCGCTGTGGGGTATGTCCGTATGTGTTGGCCGTACACACGAACCCTCTTCGACACCCGCCAGCGTGGACACCGCGCGCATCACCGGACACACTCGCTCACCCCCTCGCACCATGGTTGTTATCTGTGATGTGCTTGCCGTTCTTAGATTAGCACACGTCCCACTGACACTAACTCTCGGGCGGACCGCGATTATTAACACGACAATCCCACCTTTGCGGCATCGGGTAATGCACACGGATTACCTGGCGCTCAATGGCATTAGCTTCTCGTTTACTTCGTTGTATGTTATTGCTGCGATTTGCGCGCTAATCCGCAACGTGTTTCAGGCGCTCGTCGGTGGGCACCTTCATCAGACAACCGACGGAGGGCGGTGGCAAAGGTTCGAAAGCGCCTCCGCCAAAATTGGATTACAGATCCATGGTCTCGGTGGACGACATGCCGGAATTGTTTGTGTCGTTTGAAAGTAAGTTGCAAACCGGCAAATGGTCGGATTACTAATTGCTTTACTTTGATACTGTGATACCGAAAAATTGAAACGTCCACCAAATTACTTACAAAAACATATTCATTCGACATTGGCATCCTACAATTAGAACGAATGGTTGTGCTTACACAGCACCGGCTGTCAGCAGTAGAAATTGCCGTAGAACTAGACGTTTAGATACAAATCATCTCGGCGGTCATAGAAAATAGTCGCCGTCACGCGCCGAACATAAATTCGATTATTTCTATGAGCGCTTCAAATATTAACATCGTAATCATTCCCATTTAATGATTGTAAGTAATTTATCTGTTATGGCAGTGCGTTCGCCGCACTTTGGGCTTGATCAGCTGGGTAGGTGTAGTTCATTATAATTAATTGCTCAGCACCGCATGCGTGTGACATTCTTCTTTTTTTTTGCCTGTGCAAACGTGTTTTCGCATTGCGTCTTAATTTCCATTTTCTCGTTTCGATTCTCGTTCTCGTTATCATCATAATTACAGACGCTTGCAAACAACATGATACGTTTGTTTGTTTACTTTAAAATATTCTCTCTCTCTCTCTTGCCTAATTGAGTTTTAATTGATCAATTGGATTGCGACGATGTGATGTGTCGCATGTGGGCCGAGCGAGTAAATAAGCGTTTCGTTGTAGAACTGATTCCAAGGCCGGCAAGGTCGTGCGAGGACCCGCCACTGTACTTGCGCTTGCGAATGGGCAAGCCCGTCGACAAGCCCATACCGCGCTCCACGCCGCTCATGTCCTATGGCAAGAAGAAGATGCGGCCGGAGTATTGGTTCAGCGTGCCGAAAAACAAGGTCGACGAACTATACAATTTCGTGCAGGCCTGGGTGCCGTATTTGTACGGCGAATTAAACGAGGAGCATGTACGTATTGCGCTTAAGCGTACGCTTTGCTGTGTTTTTCTGACGATCGTGGCTTTATTTTTAGGTGCGCGGTCGAGGCTTCTCGCTGGTGGAGCTCGACACTGAGCTTTGGAGCGACGAGCCGACGCCGTCGGCCAGCCGGCACGGCAGTCAGGATGGCGAGATGCCCGAATTTACCAAAGAAAGTTGGGAGGTAAGCGCCGCGTTTGAATTCGTTGCGTCCCCGCCGCTCGATTCATTTCGATTTCAATCTATCGACGCCGGTCGCGAGACGAAACTTTTCGAATGGCAAGGCCAACGAGTGCACCGGCCCGCGAGCACATAAACAATTTGTACTCTCAATCGAGATTCTTTTTCGATCGGCTTTCATTTGCATTCCGTTGTCGCGGCGCGCCAATTGATTTGTTTCACTTGCGCGCTCTTATCTTGTTCGACTTCGATCGCAAATCTATCTATTCATTCCGTGTGCTTGTGTGTGGGTGCAGCTGATCAAGGCGCCATACGTTAAGATCTACAGCATCATCAAGACGCAGACGATGTCGGCGGATGGGAACGATGAGGTGACCTATGCACGTCACAAACAGAAACAAAGACACGATCAAAAACCAAAAAAAGTTGTTGTTACCCACAAACGAAACCGTGTTGCTGTGTCTCTATTGCCTTCGTATCTTGCCCGCCCTGCCTGCCTCACTCGTCTCTTACTTGTGACTCACTGTCCCCTGCTCTTTAGTTGTCCGACAAAAAGTATTATGTATACCACTCTCTAAATTTACAAGCCCTCTCGACTCCCCCGCCCCGAGGGCGGGAGCGCACACCGTAGTTGAATCCGCTTCCGTTTTAGTATGTGGCAATGTTAGCGTTCCGTCTGTGTTAGATGACTAGCGATGTAAATATTATCACTGTCTCTCTGCGGCCGAGCGCTCTGTGTCCGTCTTCCAAGACGCCCGGCGAAGGTCCGTAGCTCTGGAATGTGGTAGCGAATATTTTCGTTGCGCTGCAGCGCCGCACCGCCACCGTACGAGTTTGATATTTTTGGACATTGACTATTACGTAAATTGGCACACGCTGCTATGGGGCGCACCTTAGTTATTTCATGCGCGTGTACTTTATTCATTTCCGAACTGCAACGCAACACAAACACAACATTTACATTAACGAAACCAGTTTAATACTGTTTACTCCTGCCCCACGAGCAGTTCGATGTATGCGTGACGAACTTGTTTTAATCGAGACGCCGCGTAAGGTATTGCGAGCGGCGCGCTCGAGCACGTCACATTTGGATTCGGTGCGCACGGGCCCGGTTAATTAAAATTCAAATAAATCAGCTTAATATTAACATATTAAACAGCGCTGACGAACGGCTCGAAGAGCGCATCGCACATAAATAAAATACCGCGAGTGAAGAAACGAGTTTTGACTGTGCGTCCGATCGCTCGGCGCTGGCTCGCAGTTTAACGCTTGCCAGCATTTAGTCGGCATCGCAAAGCCGCTTGTTAAATACGTGCGCTTTTTGTATCGGACTTTATTGTGACGACGGCGTGCATGGTGCGCGACGTCGAGATAGATCGGCTTTCAAAAAGTCGACGTAAATATTAAATTACTGTGATCACATCGCGCGCCAAAGTCGCGTTTGCATATTGCATTCCGGCGCCCTGCATTCTGCGTTCCGTTGATCGTGAAAAGCGGACGTATTTAATTTTCGACCAGTGCATTACTCCGAAACAAGTTGAATCGAGCGCGACGTCTGTGACGTTCACGTCTCCGGCGCACCGCCTGTCAGCATCCGAACATGCATTCCGTAAGCAAGCGCCTTACGTTTTTTTGAAAGTCGCTGACATTTCGACGAACACGTTTATCATATAAACATTCTCATGAAACACACCTCTCTCGCATCTACCTTATATTATTAGCTGTGTATGTGATTTGATGAATCGATGATATCCATTCGATCGGAATGATTATTTAGCTATTAGACTACATGTGCTTTTATGTCACGCTGACTTGGTGCCCGCCCGTGCGCGGATTAGGTTTGTGCTGATCGCCGTTTGTCTCGCAGGTGTTACCCATGAACGAGGAGTTTCGGCGTGCGCTGTACGCCTCGGGGACGCAGTCGTTGGACATTGAGCTAACGCCACCGGACCTCGTCGGCGTCACCGAAGTGCTCACCTACGAGCATCGGGAGTCGCTGTGCAAGCACTTGCCGGCACGCGCCGAGGGCTACGTCTGGACGCTGGTGTTCAGCACCAGCCAGCACGGCTTCTCGCTGAATTCGATGTACAGGAAGATGCACAAATTGGAATCGCCCGTTCTGCTCGTGATTCAAGATACTGACAATAACGTGAGTGCATTCACACCGTTTCTTTTTTTTACTTTGCACTCGCAAACAAACATGGCGTGCGTGATTGTTTTGTTTTTCTGCCCGTCTTGCGAGTTGTTAATTAAATGTTTTCGTCGCAGGTATTTGGTGCTTTAACATCTTGCGCGCTGCAAGTTTCCGATCACTTCTACGGCACCGGCGAGTCGCTGCTCTTCCGGTTCAGTCCCGAATTTCAAGTGTACAATTGGACCGGCGAGAACTTGTACTTCATCAAAGGGAACAATGAGAGCCTGAGCATCGGCGCCGGCGACGGCAAGTTCGGCTTGTGGCTCGACGGCGATCTGTATCAGGGCAGGTCCGAGTCCTGCAAGACCTACGGCAACGATCCGCTCACGCCCAACGTAGACTTCGTCGTGAAGACGTTGGAGTGCTGGGCGTTCGTCTAAGCAGTCGCAGACTCATCAGCAGCTAACAATAAGCAAACGTCTGGCAATCCGGCATAAGGGCGACGGGGCATTGGTGCGCTCGCGACATCCAAGCGTCGCGTGGCCCTTTCTTTGCGATCAATAAAATCGATACACGGTGGGTTGCTGCATTGTGTTGGTCGAGCGCGCACCGCCGCGCCAATTGAATTGATCAAACAAACGCTTTATTATTTATTGTTATTAATTCGTTATGGATACAAAAAAAAATCAGCAACACAACTGATGCAAAATGCTTCTATTCATAGTCATTGTCGCTGCGTTCACTCACGATCGGCGGCGGATGGCTGGCAAGATGGGGAGGCGGGAGTATCGCGGTCATTGCGGCGGCTTGGCGAGTGAATGCTCTTAGATTATCGATAAAAATTGTTGCGTAGGACTAATCATCTGGTCAAATACCAATTGAAGATATAAAGTTAGTCATTCTATGTTGCTTGTTGCTTACAACGAATGACCACACCTAGGAGAACAAGGAAAAGAAACTCCCACTTATTTATTATTAGCTCTCAGCCCGGGTGATTGTGTTGTAGCAATTTGCCGTACGAAGAAAGGCTGTAGTGTCTGTCGTGTCAATTAGGTGCGTAGTTCTAACGCATATCAGTTGTCAATTTCAACGTGAAACCTAACAAAGCAAACACTTGACTGTGGTGGCGATTGGAATGCAACACACACACACACAAACTAAAAAGAAATGAGTAACGATAACGATACAAATTCGAAACTTTATGCAGGGCATTGGGTTACGAAGTTACATACATACAATATGTAGATGAGTCGGTAGACGAGATGATTGTTCACGCGAGGCGGCTTGGAAGCACCACGTAGGGAGAAGAGATGCTGCGTTTCGTTGTCATCGTCGATGCCGCACGTCACTCACCGATTAATGTTTTTGTGATACATATTTCAATCGGCTCCCGCAGCGTCGACACACACACACATACACCGACACCCAATTTTAGCGTAACCGATAAGCTATTAATTACAGAAAGTGTTGTGAAGATCGGACGTTGTTAAAGAGAGAAAACCAACGCTGTTAACTCATCCGCATACCAACAACTGTACGTTATGTGATAGATGTTGACGTAGATGCCCTGTAATGTACATGTTTAGAGGCTGTTATGCGGTTCGCAAGTTTCTCCATGCGGCATGATCGAATGTATCCTGAGCAAGCTGTGCTGACACAATGATGAACCAATTAGTCTTAACAAATACTATGTAAACGAAAAAAATGCATACCATCATAAACTATGTATATCGATAAATTGCATAAATAACAAATTAAATGTATATTTTTTGTAATGTAACGTAACGCTCGAGCGCTTGTTCTTTGCGAATGATGAACGGTGGAGAGATGGAGAACCGTAAATATTTATTAGGAATTAGGTTGATGTCTATAAGTTGTGTACTATAACGTTTATCTAGTTATCTATCTGTATAAATATTGTATATAATGAGGATTATTAATCAAATGCGCGTTTTTTTCTTCACCTCACTTATTCCGCCTTATTTTGGAATCAAAATAGCAAGCTTGAAAAGTTCCAATAGGTCTTAAATTGTTAGAAAAGGGGAGACGTTCACCGAGATGTTAGAATGCGACAGCTCTAGACTTTAATTGCTTTGGTATGAATTAAGTTATATGCCTTCAGATATTCCTTCAATTGCAAGAAAAAAAGGTATACAGTTATGAAAGATAGAAAGAAATTTAATTTAGAGAATAAGTTAAGGACTTGTTTAGGTCTAATGTTTAATAATTAAAACGAATAATGATTTAGTTTGACTAACCGCTCAATCATTTGCATCATAACCTCGAAGTCGCGACAAGTTTCAGTAACAATTAATTTAAAAAAGCATTAATTGCACAGTTTCCAGTGATTGATTAAACGAAGAAACAATGCCCAAAGAGAAAGGGACCCCCGATCCGGTTATTTCGACAGAAACCTTAGAGGTAGGTGTTATTTTTTCTTCTATTCAAGTTATTGTGATGTGACGATTACAGAAAATTACAACTGAAATTGCTCAGTTAGTCAAGACCCCGCGATGTGCAGTATTAGAAGACTACTTTAAGAAACGAGTATTGAATAACAGTACAATGCCTGCATTTATTTATACAGATTATGACGCTATAAAGGCAATCTTCCCCCAACTTGATTTGGATATTCCAAACATCGACAAAATATTAGAGTACTATATTGTCAGTTATCCAGCATATCAGTGCAAGTAATCGAAATAAAACTAAATTGATTTGCAGTCATTAATGTCAAATTAATATTCAGGTTTGGGTGAACGATATTACTCCGCTGTGTTGGAGAAAAACATCAACGAGGACAATGAGAATCAATTTTTCCGAGTTTGGTTCAAAGAATTCTATTGTTACTTGAAAGTAAAATGCAATGACTTGAAGGAACTAGCTAAAGTCAGTGGGTCTAAGGATGCCGGGACTATGCCCAGAGTTAATAAGACGAACGAAACGACTCTACCGGACTTTTCGTTAGAAATCCTCGGACCGAACAATATTATTAATAATTTAGTCTTCACGACGTCTGATGGTGAGTGGACAAATGATTTGCGGTAACATCCTTATCGATTTTTTTCACTGTGTATTTAGAGGATGTCCAGGTGAGGTATCACAGAAACACTCACGTAACTTCTTTCAACGACGGAGGATTAAATGCGTTGATAAACTATCCAAATATCGAAGTCAGTGTGAATATTTGCTATGCAACATTGCCATCACTGGTCTTCACCAGGACTTGCGAGTGTGATTATAATAGATTCATTGTGAACAAATACTCCACGGAACATAAGAAGTTGTTTGATCAAGATCTCGACACGTCGTCAAAAAGCAAATCCTCGCAAAAACGCAAATCAAAAACTGCGTTGAATTGCAAAGTTATTAGCGTGGAATTGCTGGAAGCACAAGAGAGTATTGTTTATCATTATGGGTTCATATCGGAATAC
>JARRAA010007261.1:0-10731 GCA_030557295.1 Ecitodaemon sp. MM-2014
ACCGAGAAACGCTTAAAATTTTCCGCGCCAAACGATTTCCGCATTTCGATTATGTTTCATGCAGGTGATGCAATTTTTCCGACTTGTTCTCCTCATTCAAACACTTTCAGTGCATGATCATGTCTGTTAGCTTACCGTCGAGATGTCAAATTTATCCAGGGCCTGGTCGTTGTATGGCACGGATCGAACACGCTAGAACGCGGTGACGGTTAAACAATACACAACCTGTTTGCTCATTATTTTTTCATTATTGCTCACTGTCCACAAATATTGCTAAAAAGAGGCAAAGCTAAAATTAGAAGCAAATATTACAATGATCAACAAACAGGACACTAAAATTTAGGAAATATATAGAAAAACATCCACCATTGATGGTAATCTAATATATAATCCTTAATCCTATGTTCCTTAATAGAGCAGACAGAAAATGCAAATAAAATAAGGACTCGTGAGTATCTGCTATAAATCAGAGCCTCCCGGCGCTTTCATAAATCCGTTCCCTAACGTTCGCCTCTCAAAAATAATCCAATAAAGGCGGACGCGGCCAAATGTTGCCAAACAAAGCGATTCGATTGGGACCCTGTCGAGTGTGCATTTGCCTGTGCATTCGGTTTACATTTTGTGTCATCAATTGCTCAGTTCCATATCCAATGCGCCGAAGTGGCGTCTTTGTTCATACCTCCCACGTACGGCCGCTATCTCTTTTAATGTTTTTTCCTCGGCGCTGCATCCTTGAACTAGGGCTCAAAGAGATCTGCGCGCAGCGTTCGTACTGTGGCAGATGGCGTAGACAATAAAATCGTCGAGAGGCAAACATAAAATCGTGTTTACTTAAAACTAGCAATCTGGATCATAATAGAATTTGGCTGCTTGCTTTTCCCACCGGCGCGACGCGTCTAGACTGGGAGATCTGGTTAGTGGTTAGGGACTTTACGGCGGTTTGAATAGCTCTACGATAAGAACGTCTTTAGTCAGAACATTTTATGCTTTAAACATCCATTCCAAAAAAAAAAACATTATTATGATAGTTGGATATTTTTCAGACGAATAGTTGCGCGTTTAAATTTTTTGCTCTTTCTGGAACCAAAAATATGCTACACCACAATATACCACTCAACTGACATTGCCAAGGCAAGGACGTGCATCAATAAAAACTTTATAGTTATTGCCCCCCGGGGACTCGTATTATTTATTCGCTAGCTGCTGACTTAAAGCAGAAGGAAAGTTCAATCCACCTGCCATATTCAACCTGCCCCCAGCAGCCAGCGTTTGCTTGTTAGCGCCGTTGCCGCAACATGCTCAAATATAGCCAGGCGTTGTTGTTTTATTCAATAAAATAAACTCAAGTGTGCACACGCGTTTTAGTTGTTATTTTGAATGAATACAAAACACATCATTTGCTTAACCTCCCTCCTCCAGTAAGTCGGTATTAATTATTTATTAGCTTCGTCCAGCCTGTTCGAGAAGTTAATGACGTATAAATTAATAATGCGCCGAAATCGGTGGTTATGGCCGGAATAAAACTGTTATGGCGTAATGGTCGCGCACGCTCCAAATTCAAAGCAAAACATACCTATTAAATCGGAAATTGGCCATTGAATGTTTTATTAAATTATCGTGGAACATGCGGAGAGCGTGAACGCGATAACCGCCGAATGAAAGCGATGCCGTGCTGGGACACAACATGTTTTCGTTGCTATCCGATGTTAATGGAGAAAAAAATGTTTTCGCATTGTTAGATGTTATCCAAGCGTGCGTAACGTGGTTTAGATGATTCGAGCTTATCAAATTTCGACACAAATTCACAAATTAGACGCGAGGAGGAATATTTTAGGGTGGATTCGCCCGGGTACTTTTTCAACGCGCCCCCCCTAGACGCCCGGAACCTTCTTTGAAAATGAAAGACGATGCCCACAAGAAAGGACTCTCCCCTGCCTTCCATAGTGGATCCTTTAACAAAACAGACAATTTACATAAAAAAAACGTCGCCCGCTTCCGACGCTCGGGGGGCGCGGCGCGCATTTTTCGGTGTGGCTTTCCTTGATTCCTGCTTGGAATGCAAACGCTTCGTACGCATTTTTGATGCGGATGCACTGCGGCTGGCCCGGGATGCGTCTCACGTCCTTGGCACGCACGAATGCGCACGGCTTCTTTCGCCCGCGATCGCTTTACGACAACGCACTATATGTGCGTTTCGCACTTGCATGCAATGAAGCGATGGGAAACTGGAAATGCAGTACGTGCGCGGTGTGCACGAATGGGCGCTTCAGTGCGCGAAGGACCGCAAGAAAAATATACAAGGCAACGGGGACCGCGGAGGAGCGCGCTCGCGGGACATAAAGCGCAAGGGGGAGCATAAATTTTGAGGGTGCATCGCGATACTGCTATGCATCCAGGGGCAGCGCCGCGCGGGCCCGCGCACGCGACACACCAATGATCTTTATTTATAGATAATCCTGCACGCTGCGACACTAAATCACATAAAGGCGTCTAGGTTTACTCATTGTAAACGAATTGATTTTTAGTGTTTTCCGAAGCGATAAAAAAAGCGGTGCAAGGTCCATGGGGTTGTGGTTCGTTGATACCCACTGGATGCAGAAGTAAAGGTGCGTAATTTGAAGATTACTTGGTAATGAGATCTGTAATATATTCAACACTGATATCCAATTAAATCTTAATATAAGATCAGCAGATTAGCTATTGAAATCTTGACTGGCGAACGCCTAATGTACTCCGCTAACATATTCCCAGGATGTGATCTCATAAATGCCGTAAATTACGCGCTGCTTCAATGGTTCCAAGCACGCGCGGCATCTGAAATCGAAATGAACCCTCGCAGATTCGAATTTACGCCTCCTATAACATTAATGAGAAACCATAATTACATTGGCCCACATAATAAAATTAGCCAGAAATTTTTAATTAGTAAAAAGTGGGCACTTCCTGGCCTCTGTTTGTGGCCCTAAAAACGAATTGCTCTGAATAGGCGCAAATTAAGCTCCTCAATCGTCGCAGTAAAAAGCAGCATAAAAACGAAAATTTATACAAACTCGGCTCACTATGAAACCGCACTTCTTTGACTTAACGTCTTCACTCTTCGACTCTTTATCCTTGGCTTATTCATCACCTACTGACATGCTCCTGGCATCGGAGCCAGAGCGCAGCCGCCTATTTTTACGGCTTGGTGCTCCTTTGCTGGCGTCGGCGTCGGTTCCCTGCCGACTTTATGCGTATTTTACAACGTCTACAAAGGGCGTTCGAAAAGACACTCGCGTCACTTTTAATTGCCCGCCTTTTATTTCGCGAACTGCGAGTTTGCAAGTGCGCCTGACGACGATTTCGAACTTCGTGCGTAATTAAAGGGCCTTCACTCAGCCGCGCAGTTTCTTCGCTGGGCTATGGCTTTGCCCTAAAACTGCGACGCACGAACAAATTCAATGATGTATTAGACTTGAAAACGTCGACACATAATTATTTATTTTCTTCAATGAAAGTATTATTCAAAGCGATTGCCCGGCACTACGTTTCGCAGGCTTCGTGGTTTAATCGGTTTTCATTGTTTTCGATCGGCATTACATATTTCATCGCCCTGCATAGTAATTGCCACTAACAAAGTCTTAATATTAAACTGTCGAAAATGAGATAAGCTGTAAAGTCGAGCCGAATAGGGCTGACCACACGAGCTCGCGCGCGCGTTGGCGAAAGAAAGGGAAGAATGAGCGTGGACAGGGGTGCAACAGCGTCAGCGGCGCGAACCAATATGGTTTTTACGGCGATTACGCGATTAAAAATTAAGCATTCGATTTAAACGAGCTTCGCATTCGTATCACGCTCAATGGATCCAATTTACAGGTCCCTGGCGCTCGCGCGCGAAAATCCGTCGGGACGCCCATACAAATCGATTTCACATTATACATTTTAAAACAGCGAAAATGGCGTTTAAAATAATTGCATTTTTTACAATAACCTGTAGAGCGGCATCTGCTTTAAATCTGGGTCAACATTCGTTTTCCATTTCGATCAAAACTGGATGCAATTTCCAATTTACCAGTCGTCACAAACTAATTCCGACTTAACCCATTTTTCGTTTTTTACATTTTTATAATGCACGGTGCGATATACAAAAATAGAAAACGTTCGAGGGCTTGGTTTGCGTATATAGTCAAGTTAATCTCAACGGTGGCGTTTTAATATCCGTTCGCTGTGTGCCCCCGGTTCCGGATCACCACCCACAACGGCCCGCGAGGGCTGCTGGGTTTTTTTTTCAGCCGCGGCGCGTCGCTGTTACTGGAGTCTTTATCTGAACCAATTCATCTGCGGCGTGAAACAGAAAACCTCAAGCCGTTCCTCACATGCACATCGCATGTACGCATCCATCCTGTCGGAAGCAAGCCAGCGCCTATTTATTGTCCCTTATTCTTTGTATTTTTTTTGCACTTCTTTCGCCTTTATTTTCTCCGTTTGATGTGTTTTTCTCGGGCTAGGCGGCCCTCTGACGCTGTCGCTGGGAATCGAGAACTTCCCCTTCGATTCGCCTATTGTTTATACCATTATTTCGCCGATCCGGATCGCAGACGCGCGCGTGGGTGCGCGCGCGAGACTCGAACCGCTTCGGGCAACGTCGACGCTCAGTCAATCAAAGCGGTAATCTGCTTTTCTTTGTGGGTATTTATTTATTTCGACGTCTACGTCCGATTGTGAGCGACTCCCGCTTTGCCCGCTTACCAGTTTTTGCGGTGTTTCGTTCCGACGCTCCGGCGGGTTTTAACAGCGCGAGACAAACGACGAAAATAATTTGATGCCAAATTGAAATTTCCGCGTGATTAAATCTCCTCCTCTAATTAATAAAGTGAATTAGCCGCGCAGTTAATAAGGAAATTTCATTAAAAGGCTGGCATAAGAAAAACCGGGGGAGAAGCATATAAAACCGCAATGCCATTCATTGGGCATGTCACTCGTGTGTTAACTTGAATCATGAATGATTATAAACCAGTGCCAGATGCCGACAAGCATGCAGGGTTTTTGCGCGATGTGGTCGAGTTGCTCTTCGAAAAAGTTATCTTCACAAGCCCCGCTGATAAAGTCGTTCTTTGGAAACCACCTGAAGAATTGCAAACCCTATTCGATTTTAAGCTCGAGCAAGCGGGGGCCTCGCACGAAAAGCTGCTGACGCTGATGAAGAATGTTGTGAAATATAGCGTCAAGACGGGACATCCATATTTTATAAATCAACTATTTTCGGGGTAAGTGGCCCTTGGCTACGAGGATCGGGATATAATTTAACGTGATTGGCAAAATTTAGCTTGGACCCGTACGGCTTGGCTGGTCAATGGCTAACTGATGCACTCAACGCCAGCGTTTACACATACGAAGTGGCTCCAATCTTTACCCTAATGGAAACTCATGTTATTGAAGAGATGGGTAAAATGATTGGCCCGGACTGGCAAGATGGAATGTTTTGTCCTGGTGGCTCGACGGCTAACGGAAACGCAATGAATCTCGCACGGTATTATCACGATCCGAATATAAAAGTAAGTGAATCAAATTCACCTGCAATTTTACACACCAACAAGATATTATTTCAACTACAGTGCACTGGTAATAATCCAAAACTCGTAATGTTTACCTCCGAAGAATGTCATTATTCAATGCACAAGTTCGCTGCTTTTATTGGAATCGGCGAAGACAACATTATTGATATCCAGACTGACCCAACCGGAAAAATGGATCATGTCATTCTCGAGAAGGAAATACAACAGCAAATTAAGAAAGGAAAAATTCCATTCCTCGTTATTGCGACGTTAGGTACACGTGATTTCTTAAGGTGGATATAAATAAATGTATCATAATTAATTAATTAATAGGGAGCACAGTCCGTGGTGCATTTGATCCTGTAACCGAGTTAGCAGACATTTGCAAAAGATACGCCATGTGGTTGCACGTGGACGCCGCTTGGGGTGGCGGTTTGATCTTCTCTCAAAAGCATCGCACCAAACTAAATGGCATTGAACGCGCCGATTCGATTGTTATAAATCCTCACAAGCTTCTTGCCGTGCCGCAGCAATGTTCCATTTTGTTTGTGCGGCATGCTGGTCTGCTGCACCGCTGTCATTCAAAGGGTGCTCAGTATCTGTTCCAAAAGGACAAATACTATGATGGTAGCTATGATCCCGGAGATAAATATTTGCAATGCGGTCGCAAATGCGACGTCTTCAAATTCTGGATGATGTGGAAGGCCAAGGTACAAACGACCGGTAAGCACACCTGATATAAATTTAATACAATATTATAAACTGTTTCAGGGCTCGACGGGGTTTGCCAGCCACGTGGAAACTTTGATGGACCTTGCGCAATACTTTGAACAAGAGGTTCATAGAAGGCCCGATTTTCACCTGGTTTCGCAACGACATTATATGAACGTCTGCTTTTGGTATTTGCCCAAGTATTTACAAGGGAAGGCAAACATTTTGGAATATTCTAGTCAACTACAAAAGGTAAGAATTGAACCTATGATTTAATCTTCTGTATTTAATACTGATACTGCCATCTATGCTAACTATATGCAGGTTGCTCCACTCATAAAAGCAGAAATGGTAAAGCATGGGACTGTAATGCTCAGTTACCAGCCTCTCAAGCAGTTGCCTAACTTCTTCCGCTTCGTTTCACAGAACTCTGCACTCCAACACACAGATGTCGACTTCATACTTGATCACATTGCAGAAATTGGCTCTGCTTTATTTCCATAAATTAAGTTAAATTACACTAAAATGCAATTGTCACAAAAAAAAATAACGATAACTTTTGTTAGAAAATTCAGTCAATCAATATTAACTCAAATAGATGCATTTGTGATGCCTCATGGAAAACTAGATCCCGCTATATTGTAGTAATTTTATTAATTCTATAATTTTTACCTGTAATAAATATGAAACACGTGTAAATGTTAGGAAATATATGACGATTGTTAAATTATTGAAAAGCGTGCACAGTATATTGGGTAATAAAATTATTATTTTATATCTGTTTTGTGATAGTTTCAATTTTCTATTTAATTTTCTTTATTTAATACTGATATCGCCATCCATGGTCACTGTGTTCCAGTTGCTCTACTCATCAAAGCAGGAATGGTAAAGCATAGCACTGTAATTCTTAGTTACCAACCCCTCAAGCACTTGCCTGACGCCTTCTGCTTCGTTCCGCCCTCCGACATACAGATGTCAACTTCATACTTGACCACATTGCAAAAATTGGCTGTGCATTATTTCCGTAAATTTAATTTAAATTTAACTACACTTCGCAGAAAAAAAGGTAACATTTGTTAATTTAGTCAAATTTAGTCATTCAATATTAATTCACGTAGATGCCTCTATGATGCCTTATGGAAAACTAGATCTCGGTATATTGCAGTAATTTTATTAATTCTATAATTCTTAGCTGTAATAAATATGAAACACGTGTAAATATTGGAAAGTGTATGACGATTATTAAATTATTGAGAAACGTATACAGTATATTGGGTAATAAAATGATTATTTTATATCTGTTTTGTGTTATGTCTGTTTCAATTTTCTTCATTTAATACTGATGTCGCCATCTATGGTCACTGTGTTCAGGTTGCTCCACTCATCAAAGCAGAAATGGTAAAGCATAGCACTGTAATTCTTAGTTACCAGCCCATCAAGCACTTGCCTGACGCCTTCTGCTTCGTTCTCCACTCCGACATACAGATGTCGACTTCATACTTGTTCACATTGCAGAAATCGGCTCTTCATTGTTTCCCTAAATTTGAGAATTATCCCACATATTCCTATAATTTCAATTATACTAAAAAAGGCACTTTATTTGCAAGTAAAAAAACTTTTGTTCGAAAATTTATTCAATCAATATAAACTCATATGAATATTGACCCATCGAAAACTAGATGTCGCTATATTGAAATAATTTCATTCATTCTATATCTTACCTGTAATAAACACGTGTAAATGTTTAAAACGAGTAATAAATTATTGAAAAACGTATACAGTACATTGGATAATGAAATTATTATTTTATACCTTTTTTCCTTGTAGTTTCAACTTATGTTTTAAACTTCTCTATTTGCTACTGATATCGCCATTAATACTCACTATAAGTAGATGCTACACTCACCACACAGAAATGCTAACGCGTCGAACTACAATACTCATAATCAGTTACTAGCTCCTCAAGCAGTTGTCTAAGTTTTTACGCTTCGTTTCGGAAAATTCCGCAATCCGACACACAGATGTCGACTTCATGCTTAATCACATTACGGAAATTTACACACAACCGCATTATTTTCGTAAATTTAAGAATTATCCCACATCTTCATATAATTCAAATTGCACTAAAAATGCCGTAAAAAACAATAACTTTTTTNTTAATTCTATAATTCTTACCTGCAATAAATATGAAACACGTGCAAAAGTTTAAAATATATATGACGAGTATTAAATTATTGAAAAACGTACACAGTAATTTTTACTAAATCGTAAATAACTTTACGACTGTTCACGTTCCATCTATGGCAAAGTACAATATTCATTGTACGTCATGTGCACGGGTTATGTATTCGCAGTTAAATAGATTTATGTAATTTACGACTAAAATAATTGTCTTTTATTGTTCACGTTTTGAAGAGACGATAGATTTTAATTGGCAACGTAAATCAGGCGTATTCAATGTGCACACAGCGTTAAATAGAAAGATGTATTCTTCAGAATCACCTTGGCATGCAATTTTATTATTATTTATGTTAATTACAGCTTATATTATGTCCTAAAATATAACAAGCAGCGTAATTTGTTGATGCGATCATGTTTTCGCGTTTATTTCTAGCGTTCGAGAATGTAACAATCAAGTTTTTAAATTGAAAAGTCGTTTGCTACACCAAGCACTATTGTAAATAATTGTACGGGCGCGAATTGCAAAAAATAATTTGATTGACTAATATCTGATGCCGCAAAAAAAAATAAAAAAATACCTGAATTGGTATTGATTAAATTGATTTTATGGCGTAAAACAACTTTATATAAAATGTACCAATTAAACCGGTACACACTTACTATAAAGTAATATTCCACAATCAATCAAACTTTTTATTACCCATTTATAATGCAAATTGCACCTAGCCCACACATTGATTACTTTGTCGACATTTTCTTTGATCATTTCATTCCGCGTTTCATTCCCGCCGTAGGTACCTACATACCGGCCAGAATAGCATTTCCATATTAAGGCACGCATAAAACGCAAGAAAAAGGCGTAATGTCTTAATTTCGAATGCTGGCTTGCCGCGCGCGGCTTAATGCGAACGCTCGAAACAATAACTTTCGGAAGCGATTTAGATGCACGCGCATTCGTATATCAATCCGCAGAAGCGGCGCGCGGACAATGTGTCGCGAACGCCAAATGTCGATTGTCGTTAAATTCAACGCTCGGCAGCCGATTTATTGTTCGAGCCGAAGTCGCTAGCCGCGCGAACAATTAGTCGTTTCTTCGATGCGACCGCAAAATTATATGCCGTCTCGCGACGAGCTTTATTGAGCTTTAGTGCGCCGCACGATTTATTCATTCGCGTCGGCCGCGCGCAGGAGACGTCGAATATCAATTACTTTCGGACGGGAGGCTCGCAAATTACGAACAATAGTTTATGTTATGGACCGCACGCGCTTCGCGTTTAATTAACGCATCGCGGGCACAATGAAGGAAGCGAGCGCCGCGTCGACTCGATTCGACTTTCGCGTTATCGAATATTGTAAGATGCACGTGCGCGATTGCGGATTGTTGAATGAACCCGATGCGTCCAAGAAATTATAAATTCGTCGGAAATTTATTCACAATTATATGCGGCAATGCACCTGCGCTGGCTAGCGAGTTTTTGCGAAAATTATTCCATCATTAGCTACTCACAATCAGCATAAATTAAATATGCAAATATAAAATGGTGTCTGGTGGTCAAGCTCCAGTCAGGTTGACATATTATGACATACGCTCCGATTAATAAAGATTTGCTTGTTTAACTCCCACTGCTCAAAACTATATAATGAAGATAAATTACTTGTGTAATTATCAAGTGTAAGTAATTTGCTGCTGTTTGTTACTGATTTCAATAAACTACATAAATCAAGTTATTTCTAATTAAGAATGACTTGTTCCCCTGCATATCTGTTACAGATATAATAAAAAAAGAACAGACTTTATTGTTACAATGACATTTCTGTTGCGTCGACATAATGTTCCTGTATCTTGTTGTTTATATACATTAGATGCCGCGTATAGGGTTCAGTGTTTAGTGATTGCAAACGAAAGTAGATTTTAGGGAACAAATCTGACGGAAAGGAAAGAATGTGATATTTGGCATTGAAAAAATGTTTATGAATTTCTGTACGATTTTTGCTTGTGATGAAATTACCGCTGTATTGGGTTCAGTAATAAGTAGTTAGCGAATTATCGTCCACATTTTTTGTTATTTCTACAATAAATAGAGAGGAGAAGTATGATATACAATTTGAACGCTCATTTGTTCTTCTACAACCCTGTCGTCTTCATTTGTTAACATTCGTAACATTCAACAATGAAAAGGACCTCCAAAATTGGTTCCTCCGATCTGCATCAAACTATATATGTCCGTAAGCAGAATTAAATTTCCAAACGGGTCGTGTTGCTTAATTAGTAATCAAATGAAGAAAAGCGTGCCTTAAATTTTATTTC
>JARRAA010007296.1:0-33225 GCA_030557295.1 Ecitodaemon sp. MM-2014
GCGCGTCGCGACGCCGTCCGCCCGCACCTTCACTCATGCGCGACGCGCGCCGACCTGGCGGCGCGCCGCGCGCGCCTACGCCAATGGCGAACCGCAAGCCGCCCGCCGGAAAACCAATGGGAAAATCAAAAGACGCCGCATGGGTGGGATCACGCCGGCCACCCCGCACGTAAGACGCGTAATTAGGCGGCCGGCCGCAGGCGGCCCACCTGCCCTCGGACCCTCGAACGCGCGCCCGCGACAAATAAATCACGACGCGCGACGCGCCGCTATTAATTCGTCAATTAAGTCCGCGCGCGATTGATTCAAGTCGCTCGAGCGATTAGCGCGCGCATTTGCGTCGATCGCGCGCCATTTAACTCAAGATTATGCCGATTGTGATTAACCCCCGACGCATTATTAATAATTAATTCGGCCGAACGTTGCGATATTACCTGCGCCACGCCTTTTTAAACGCGCAACCCAAATTGCATTTTGCCGCGTGCCAGCGTACGTTGGGTTGCCTGCTCCGTCCCGCGCCTCGTCGCTATTTATTTATACCTAGACAAGATACAATTTCGCGGGACACAAGTACGACTAATAATGTTTCGCGTGTACAATTTCCCGTTTTGCGCTTTGGAGGCGGCGGCGGCGGCGACGGCGGCGACGTCTAAACATCCAAACTCATCTTTTCTTACATTTCATATTTTGTTATTTCGTCTCGAGTTGCGGGGCCGCGGCGGCGGGCGAATGCATCTCGCGTCGGGTTGCCGCCGCCGCCCCCGCGCTCCCCAGAGGTCCGGCCAGATGATCTGTCAGCGACCGTCAAGTCTCATCCGCGCTCGCCGCCGCCGCCGCCGCGCCTGTCACCTCTTGTTTCACACTCTCGTCACGCGGAGTTTATTCGCGACCCTATTCCCTCATTTCCGGCTTGCCGCCCGCCCCCGCAGCGCCTTTGCACACTATCGCGTCCGAAAGATTTCAATATCAATTTTACTTTCTGGTTACTTTCCGGCGGAAAGTTGCGCGTCGCGGATAGCCGCGCGCGGAGGTTATGCAAAGCCGGTGGGGGCGGCGAACTTTTGTTTTGCGCGCGCGGCGACTGTCACGTCACGTTAGCGCGAGCCGAGGAATCGATTTGTTCTTGTTCTTTCGACCCCCGTTCGAGTTGTTAACTCGATTTGCGCATCGCTGTTAGCGCCCCCTCGCGCTAATTCGTCGCCGCTGGGGGGTGGCGGTAAGGAAGGAAGGGTAGATTTGAGGTTATGTCGCGCTAAACACGCAAATTGAAACGAATGCCTTCGATTACGTTAATTTATCGCGGCAAACAAAAACTGCCAACCGCCTCGCCCGTTACGCAGGTCGCGGGGGGCGGGGGCGGCCGCGCGGACGAACATCAAAACAACTAAATTCGTGCTTGTTAACTTCGCCGAAAACACGGCGGCGACAAAAATACCGATCTCCTATCTGCGCGACGGCGGCGGCGGGCGCCGGGGGTTGGTCGAGCGCGCCCGACGAATGGGGACGGCAAATATGGTAGTAAAATATATATCGGTCGTTACTACTTTGCAAAACTACTAATAACGCGCTCCGATTTGATGCCATCGATTCGCCGACGGCCGTCGCGAATTAATGGCGGCGATAACAACGACAACGGCGCTGCTCCTTTGTCTTCTTTTTTTCCTGCGCGCGTGCGGGACGACAAACAAAAAACAGGCAACCCAAATAACACGTTGGCATTGTGGGCGGCCTACATTAATTCACCCCTGCATCCACTTTAAATCTCGTTTTTACTAAATGTTTTTTGCCTTATTGTAGGCAACTCGTGTCACACGCAGCTCAGTGTAGAATTGGTTGCCTACCTATTAGTTTGGTGATTTCTTCGATGACAGGTAATCTAAAGAACTCCGATGGTATTGTGGGTTGCCTGTATTAATAACATCCCCAGTAAATACTAAAAATGTGTGCTTTATTGTAGGCAACTTGTGTCACACGCAGCGCAGTGTAAAATTGGTTGCCTAATCATTTTTTTTTTCAGATCGAATACGACGACGGGCAATCCAAATAACATCGACGACATCGTGGGCTGCCTACTACGAAATGTCACTTCTATTGTAGGCAACTTTTGTTGCGGGCAACTACAGTGTACAGGTACAGTTGGTTGCCTACCGATTGGTGCGGCGATCCAAATAACATCGATGGTCTTGTTAATAACTTCCCCGATAAATTTCTGTTTCGTGGTAGGCAACTTTTTTAACGCGTACGCGCACCCCAAGCGTAGAATTGGTTGCGCACCTATCGAACACGACGACGGCGCCGTAACCGAAGAAAGAAAAAAGCAAGATTTTCCTCCGGAGAAAACGCGTTATCAAAGATCTCGCGGCGGCGAAGGTGGCGGCGGCGGCGGGGGCGGCTGCATTTGCATTATATTACCACCTCGGAATCGTTCGCGAGCTCGTCGAAACACTAACGTCATGCATAACAAGCGCGGCGCGCGCGCGAAATTCGCCCGCCGGAAAAATCCCGCGATTCGCACATATCGGCGCGGGCGGCGGGGGTGGCGGCGCGGCGGCGCCTTTTTGATCAATTTCGATTTACGTCAGCGGCGAAAATGAGAAAATGTTAATGCGCGCATATCTCCGCGCACCGCAGACAACGTCCGATGGCATCCACCTCGCGGAAATTTCCGACGAACTTCTTTCTCCGCCCGCCACAAAGGAAGCGAGGCGGGATTCTTAATAATAAATTTCGCGCGAATATTTAAGCGCTAAACCGCGCCGAGTTTTTCCGCAACGAATCCGCGAAACAATGCGCGAAGTTTTGCGCGGCGGTAAACGGCCGAGGGCTCTTGTTACCTTTCCTCTCGATGGTATTGCGATTGTACGTGAATTCTTCGACAAAGAAAAGCGCGGCATTCTTCGAGTCAAAGATTCGACTGAATCCAAGCCCAGAAAACGTTAAAATCGGGGAAGAGATTGTTATTAATAAATCTGGAATTTTATTCGGTGCAGACGACGCGACCTAAACTAAAACACACCACCTAACCAGAAAGCGACCCTAAATCCGACGTGGTTTTACGATAAAACTGACCGGTTGTGCTTTTTTAATTAAAATATTTCAGTTTTGGGTCAAAATGAAATGAAATTTAGGTTAAACGTCAGAAGAATGTTAATGGGAGCATATTAAAAAAAAATCAAAACCGCAAATTGATTACAATTTTATCAAATTTTTAGGGTTTTGGAAAGCCTTCTTAGTTTTATAATATTTCTCCGGTTTCTGGAAGAAAATTAAAGGGAGTTCGAGAGAGGTTATGGTTGAATCATGAAGTTGGGGAAATTTGGGACGAAGTAGAGACAATCATTAGTTCCAACAAAAACTGTAAATTATTACAGATTTTCATCAAATGCTGTCAACATTTTTAATTCTCGGAGGTGATAGCAACGCCACCTCGTTCTTATTAACCTACAAACTTTAATTTTGACAAAAAAATCTAAAAGCTCCGAAAACACACCAAAATTGACAAGATTATCGTTTGTCCGACGTTGTGTTTCCGTAATACTAACTAGTTGTACTTTTCCAACTGAACTATTACCGTTTTGGGGAAAAAGCAAAAGAGATTCAAGTTAGAAGTCCGGAGATTCTTGCTGGGAACTTATTCTAACCTCACAAATAACCAAAACATCGAATTGGTTACAACCTTATCACATTTTCAGGGTTTTAGGAATCATTTTTAGTTTTATCAAATTTATACGGTTTCCGGAAGAAAGTTGAAAGGAGTTTGACAGAGGTTATGGATGAATCATGGAGTTAGGGACAAACGTACTGGATATTTGGGACAAGGCCCAAAATTATCATTAGTTCCAACAAAACTGCAAAATATTGATCATTTTCCTCAAATCCTGTCAATATTTTTAAACCACGAAGGGGACAGTAACATCACCTAGTTGTTATTAACCGACAAACTTTAATTTTGACAAAAATGTCTTAAAAACTCAGAAAATTCACCAAAAATCGACAAAATTCTGGTTTGTCCGATGTTCTTTTACGATAAAAATGACCAGTTGTGCTTTTCTAACTGAAATATTACAGTTTTAGGTCAAAAGTAAAGGAAATTTAAGTTAGGAGTAAGGAAACTGTTATTGATAGCTTATTCCAAAAACAGCAAGTTGATTACAATCTTATAACATTATCGGAGTTTTGGGAATCCTTTTTGGTTTTATCATACTTTTGCGGTTTCTGGAAAAAAGTTGAAGAGAGTTTGAAAGAGGTTATGGATGAATCATGAAATTAGGGCCGAAGTAAAGGAAATTTTGAGCAAGACCCAAAACCAATCATAAGTTCCACAAAAAACTGCAAATTATTGATGATTTTCATCAAATCCTGTCAACATTTTTAATTTTCGAGGGGGGCAATAACGCCACCCAGCTTAACTTACAAACTTAAATTTTGAGAAGAACAGAATCTAAGAAGCTCCGAACACACCAAAATTGACAATATTCTCTTTTGTCCGACGTTGTTTGCGATAAAACTGACCAGTTGTGCATTTCTAACTAAAATATTGCAGTGTTAGGGCAAAAGCAAATGAAATTTAGGTTAAGAGTCAGGAGAATGTAAATGGGAACATATTTCAACCTCAAAACAAGCAAAACAGCAACTCGATTACAATATTATCACATTTCAGGCTTTTGGGAATCATTTTTAGTTTTATTACATTTTTACGGTTTCTGGAAGAAAGTTGGTGGAAGTTTGAGAGAGGTTATGGTTGAATCATGAAGTTAGGGGCAAAAGTAAATGAAATCTGGGGCAAGACCCAAAAACAATCATTACTTCCAACAAAAACCGCAATTATTGACAATTTTCATAAAATCCTGTCAATATTTTTAATTCTCGGAGGGGACAATAACGCCACCTAGTTGTTATTAACCTACAAATATTAATTTTGACAAAAAATATCTAACACACACCAAAATTGACAAAATTCTCTCCTGTCCGATCTTGTTTTACGATAAAATTAACCAACTGTGCTTTTCTAACTAAAATAATACCGTTTTAGGTTAAACGTTGTTAATGGGAACTTACTCTAACCTCAAAAATAACGAAAGCAGCAAATTAATCACAACCTCATCAAGTTTTCAGCGATTGGACGAAATCGACATCGGGAAAACGTTAAATTCGAGGCGGAAATTTTTAACAAACACGGAATGTAATTTCGGGCGAAGATAGGCGGCCCAAACGACGCGGCCTAAACTAACCGCGCGCGCCTAACTTTTTTCCTAACAAATTTACTAACCAAACACCGCGCGCTCATGACCAGGAATATATTAAAAAGTAATTGAATCTCCGCGCTTCGCACCTTGGCTGGAGGCGGGGGCGGTGGGCGGTCGTAAAATTATTTGTATCATCAGACGTCGCCGCCGTCTCGAGCACGCGCCTCGCAAGCGGCCAGATGTTTCGGCACAACAATCGCATATTAAGCAAACACTTCCGGCCGCGCTTCGTGCGCCGAGCTTCGCCAGCCGGCGATCGACGACGCGCATGTCGCGCGAGCAATAACAACAAACACGCGCGCGCGCGGGCGTCGAAGAAGTCGAGGAGCGGCGATACGAAATCAATCAGCGCGCGTCCGACGGCCCGCGCCCGCAAGAAAATAAACTTTAATCGACGTCCGCGCGCCGGGAAAGTTCGCGCGTGGAAACTCCGGCCAGCGCGAGAAAGAATCGCGCGCTCTTTAACGCTCGACTTCTTCGTTTTGTGCGCGCGCGAGGCGCGAGTTTTCCAAAGGCCGCGAACGATTTTCGTTCGTTAGCGCGCCGAGTTGCCCGTCTGTTCGCTCGCCCTTTCAATGCGAATCAATTGGGGCGCTCGCGATTTGTAAACTGACCACGTGACGCGCGTTAAACTTTCGCGGCGGCGAATGCGGGGGAAATTAAAAGTTTCGCGCGGCGTTTGGCCCACCTGATTCGCGCGCAATTAAAGTTGTCCGCGGCGGCAGCTTCGGCGACGTTTCGATACGAAACAGCCAGCCGCACGATGATTGAAAATGTCTTGGGATTTATCACAAGGTTATTAGAAACGTCAGTTTTTATCATACTTTTACGGTTTCGAGGAGAGTTGTAGGACAAAACACTAAAACTAACGCTTGTTCGTAAATTATTGATGATTATCGTCAAATTCTATTCTTATTTTTAATTTTCGGAGGAGATAGTAACGCCACCTAGGTGTTATTAACCGACAAACTTTAATTTTGGCAAAAAAAAAATTCTAAAAAGCTCAGAAAAGACAGCACAATTGACAAAATTCTCGTTTATCCGACGTTTTCTTACGATAAAACTGACTAGTTGCGCTTTTCTAACTAAAATATTGCAGTTTTAGGGCAAAAGCAAATGAAATTTAGGTTAAGAGTCAGGAGAATGTAAATGGGAACACATTTCAACCCCAAAACTAGCAAAACTGCAAATTGATTACAATCTTATGAACTTTTTTAAGGTTTTGAGAATCTTTTTTAGTTATCACATTTTACGGTTTCTGTAAGAAAGTTGAAGGGAGTTTGAGAGAGGTTATCGTTGAATCATGGAGTTACGGGCAAAAGGAAAGGATATTTGGGACGAGTCCCCAAAACAATCATTAGTTCCAACAAAAACTGCAAATTATTGATGATTATCATTACATCCTATCAATATTTTTAATTCTCGGATGAGATAGTAACGCTACCTAGTTGTTATTAACCGACTAACTTTAATTTTCCAAAAAAAAATCTAAAAAGCTTAAAAAACACAACAAATTTAATAAAATTCTCGTTCGTCCGACATTTCTTACGATAAAACTGACCAATTGTACTTTTCTAACTTAAATTTACCGTTTTGGGTTAAAAGCAAAGTAAATTTAGGTTAGAAGTCAGGAGACTGTTAATGGGAACTTATTCTAACCTCAAAAACAACCAAAATATAAAATTGATTACAATCTTGTCAAGTTTTCGGGGTTTTGGAAATCTTTTTAGTTTTATCATATTTTTACGGTTTGTGGAAGAAGGTTGAGGGGCGTTTGTGAGAGGTTATGGTTGAATCAGGGAGTTACGGGCAAAAGTAAAGGAAACAAAAACTGCAAATTATTGATGATTATCATCAAATCCTATCAATATTTTTAATTCTCGGGGGAGATAGTAACGGCACCTAGTTATTAACCGACAAACTCAGGAGATTGCTGAATGGGAACTTACTCTAACCTAAAAGCAAAACAGAAAACTGATTACAATCGTATCAAGTTTTCAAGACTTTGGAAATCTATCTTAGTTTTATCATACTTTTACGATTTCTGGAAACAATCATTAATTCCAACAAAAACTGCAAACTATTGATGATTTTCACGAAATCCTATAAACATTTTTTATTCTCAAATGTGACAGTAACGCCACCTAGTTGCTATTAACCTATAAACTATAATTTTTGCAAAAAAAAATCGAGAAACCTCCTAAAACATACCAAAATTGAAAATTCTCGTTTCTCCGAAGTTGTTTTACGATAAAACTTACCAGTTGTGTGTTTCTCACAAAAATATTACCGTTTTAGGGCAAAAGCAAAGAAATTGTTGGTTCGGAATCTGAAGAATGTCAATGGGAACTCGTTATAATCTCAAAAAACCACACAAACAACAAGGTAATGACAATCGTATCAAGCAATTTCTGAATTTTGATACAAAACACCAACAATCGTTGCAGGCGTAAAATGTAGGCAACCCAAAATGACACGGTTCCGAAACACAAAATTCCATGCATATATTCATACTCCGTGGTAGAAAATCTTAGAAATATTGATAATTTCATGACATTTTTAGCAATCCCTGGAGGATTTCTCCTGAATGTAAAATTTCTAAGTTCGAAAGCACTAGATAGCGCTACAGATAGGTTAGAATCCAGATATACAACCCAAATAACACGGTTAAATGGAAACAAAAACGTCTCAGCCGGTGATACGTGCGATTATGTCAGCATCTCGCCGCATTAATCAAATAAACCACGCGCAGCTAAATTTACCCGCGCTCGGACAAAGACGCGCTTTGAACCGCACGCATGGCGGCGTTCGGTGGCAATACGCGCGGAACTAATGGAAGGAGCACCAATGCTTAATATGTCTTTGAGACGCATTAAGGAGGAGCGGCGCGAATGCGCAATCGAGGGGGATAATTCCGAAAACTGTGTGATCTGTGGGCCGTGGACGACGGATGAGTAGCTCAGACGTGTATCGACATAGGCAGCACGGAGCACAAGCAGCGCGAATTGCCTAAAATATTTCTCTCCAAACAAACATTTATTACTCCGAGGAGCATCGCCACCGTATATGCAACCAAGATGACATCACTCGGTTGCCTAAGTTACGCAAACGAAACACATTGTCGCTCAATCCCGGTCGGCGCGGCACGAAACAAAATGAAATTCAATAACAAATCGTCCAATTCGTTTCGTAGCCTAAAACGGCTTGGGGGTGGCGGATCGCGCGCGCATCGCTCGTTACGCCGGACGCCGCTGAATTCGCTCTGATTGCGACGGCGGCGGCAAAACGAAGGTGTTTTAACTGATGCGCTAGGCAACCGGACGCACGCGAAAAATGGCGTCGCGCTCTCGTGCCGCTTAAGCCGCCTCCGGTTTTCCGACATACTTCCCGCGCGCCGCACGCGCGCGCTGAATATGCAAACCGCGCCGCTCGGGCGTAATTAGAGCGCCGCGGCGCGCCAGCCATAATTGCCCGCAACAATTAGTTACGCTGTAAAATAGTCGGCGCGGGGAGCGCGCGCGGCATTTTAGCGTTTCGGTCGCTCGCTGAATTTTACGGCGCGCGTGCGGCGCTGCAGGTGTTTAGCAAAAACGACGCGCATACGTCAACGAAAGTTGCAGGGGGGATGGGGGGATGGGGGGCGTTTTAGAGAGGTTATGCATGGATGAATGGAATATGGAATTGGGTGAGTTGGCAACTTATTCTAATCTCAAAAATGCTACAGCAAACATTATTTCCAACTACAACATAGTCGTTTTTGCAACAAGGTCCGTAAAAAGAATTTCGTAACCGCCTGCAGTGAAGAAAAGTGGGTGACGTAGTAGTGGAAAATAACAGATTATTTTACGCACTGTTTGCAGTGAAAAAAAAAAAGAATGCTTCTTGATGTAAACGGAGAAATAGAATATTTTCAACTCTTACAGTTGATACTAACGCCATCTATGATTTCCTAACCTAGAAACCTAATTTTCAACCGAAAATCTTCTATAAATCACGAAAACATAAGAAAATCAACCAAATTTTAGCTTTACTGATGTTTCTGTGAATAAAATTGACAAATTGTTTCTTTCTAGCTGAAATATTAATGTTTTGAAGAGGTTATGAATGAATCCAGTACGTAATTAGAAGTAAAAGTGAAGAAAATTTGAGTTTACACTTAGGGAAAATTCTGGGGACCTTCCTCAACTTACAATAACACAAAAACGAAAAGTTTTCCGAACTAAAACAGCAAATTTCAAAACGATTTTCATGAAGTACCAATAAATATTTTTAATTATGTGGGTGGAAAGCAATGCCATCTATATTTTCCAAACTTGAAAACTTCAGTTTTAGAAGAAAATCTCTTAACAATCTTAAAAATATCAGTTTTTCTTACATTCAAGCCTAAATATAACTAAAGCCGTAGCGCCATCCACATGTCCCTAACCTCGCATTAGTTAATTCGAGCGTTTTGATCTTTCTGAGCACGCGTCCGAGTCCTGCTCCTCCAAATTATCAACGGCGGCATCCGAATTGATTGAATTTACGCGCCGCCGCTGCTAAACGATTCGGCACACGTCGCAGTTTATATAAAATATGCCCGGGCGCGAATCGACTCCGAGCGACCATATCGAATTACGTCCCACCTGCAGTTGCCACCTTCTAAAAGGCTTTCGGCCGACCTCGGGACGTCCGCACGCATCAACCGCGGCGTGCACATTTGCCAAAAAACAGCTACACCGAGAACCAAGGAGCGCCATCTACGATAAGTTCCTCTTGCATACTTCCCAACCCACTCCCTGCGCGCGATTTATTCACCGCCGGCAATGCGGGAAGAGAAAATCCGTCAAGGGCCATCGAGGACCTTCGAAACTCTTCGTGACGCGCTTATTATGTGCGCCCCGCGCGCGACGCGTTTGATCGCGGCGACCGCCGCGCGAGCGTTTTGCTATGCGGGCGGCGTTCGGCGGGGTGCACGCGTCCTGCATCCTTCTCCTTGGAGCCTTGCAACGTGCGAGGCTCGCGCGCGCGGAAAGCCATCGAGCGAGCGGCGCACATCCGCAGTCATAAATGTTTCGGTTTAACCTCAAAAGAATTAAGCGTAACGCGTGACGCCATCTAACGACGAGCGACGGAACTGCGACGTGCCTATTTTTAGATGTCGTGGGATTCGTCGCGCATGAAAAGATATGATTTTAACCTCGAAAATTAAACGCCATCTGGCGTCGAGTGACGCCAACTAAAACGGGCCTATTTTTAGACGTCCGAGGATTCCATTTCCGGCAAGTTTTCCTCAAAGCCTTAACACTCGAGAGGAAAACTAATGACGCAAACAACTTTAGGCAATTCCAAAGGACCCGCCGCCCATAAATCCGATTCAATTGGGTGCAGTTTCGCCGCCCCCGGCGCCGCGCATCCCCCCACACCTGTTTTGACGTCATCGCGCGCGTAAAGCGAGAGATCTCGCGAAACAAATGTCCGTTCGCGAGAGATACGCGGCGCGGGATGGCGGGCGGAGAGGGGGGGGGGTGAATAGGGGAAACTTTGTTTGATGTAAATTTGATTTCTTATTAACGATAACGTCGAGCCGCGCGCGCTCGTGTGAGCGACGAATGAGAAATCGCGCGGCGGGATTGCGGTCGTCCTTCGTCCTCGCGTGCGCAGCGCAAAAAGTAAATGCGAAACTTAGAAAAAGCGCTGTCACGGTCGCGAGACGGGACGAAATGAAACTTTTAAATTTAATCGCGTTTCTTTTTGCCGAAGGACGACGCGACGCGGGCGCAGAACAAAAGGACAGCCGGCGGAAATTATTATTCACGAGTCGCGGCGTTCACAACAAAATCGCCGCCGCATTAAAAGTTGGCCGCGCGCGCGCGCGCGCCAGGACGAATGTTAATTCGGCGCGAAAGGGAAACAGGACGAGCGCGCGGGAAGCGTTTAGCTCCGCGCCAGGAATAACAGCGGTAAGGCAATGAATAACACGAGTGAAAGTGCAGCGCGCGCGGAATTTTATTTCGCCCGACGCGAGCGGACGAAGCGAGGGACAGCGCCGACGGGGGCGGCGGCAGGTACCTGTTGATGGCGGACATTTGCATATAAACACGGAAATTCCATTAGGCTTAGCCGGGGGGCGGGGGCAGGGCGCGAATCGGAAAAATCCTACCGGCGGATGGATATCGAGCACCGGGGGCTTAGGCGCGGATTAGCGCGAAGGGGCGGAGGAGGCAGCAGTCGAGGCTGATTCCCGCTCGCCGCTAGATGGCGCCCGTTTCGAGCAAAATCGCGATTTCGGCGTGCCGGGACGATTTGTCCGATTGTCTCGCGCAAAAATCGCAACAATTAATAATTTTAATTGAAACGATAATAATGATGATAGTCGGCGGCGAACGCGCCGCGTGATTTTCGAACCGGCGGCGGCAGCGGGGGCGGCGCGCGCTTCCGCAAGGTGCGCGAGCGCGCCGGTCACATCATTAATTCTCATAAATTCGATCGTTCAATGTTAATTGAAATTCCAAAATGTGATTGCGTTTCCAGTTTTGCCGATTCCCGCTCTTCGCCCCCCGCGCCCCGGACGCCGACACGCGACGGGTGTAATCAAACAGAGACAAATCGTTTGGGTCTATGACCGGAAGACCTATTAATCTTCTTTCGTTCAAATTAAAATCGATTCGACTCAAAATTTACGCAAATTTCTACGCGAAGGCGGAAAATTTCGAAAGTCCGCGCAGGAAAAAATGCTTTTGGAGATTCGGAGAAGTGCCACCCTGCGTTTGTTGTTACTAGCAATTTTCGCGTTGTTAACAAATGTTCGAATCGATTAAAAGTCAATTTCATGAAAATTCATCCACGAAAACGAAAGATATTCGCAAAATTTTAGTAACTGGTGCAGTTTTAAGTATGCTTGATGATTCTGCGCACAAATGCCATCCTGTGCATTGCTTCCCGAATTAATTTCGGCAATTTTGGCAAATTTCGGCAAATTTCGGCAAAATCGTGGTTATTCCACCAATTATTGTTAGTAACTCTTAATATTTAAGGTTTTTCACGAAGGAAAGTTATGTTAGGTAAAGGAATAGTCGTGGATTTGATTTCCCTGAAGAAAATCCTAAATTTCCACTTGGAAATGCTTCAAAAGCTTAGGTTAAAATTCGCAAAATTCTTGTTTTTCAGTTCTCACATGGGGTCAGTGGTAAAGTATGGGTTAACGTGGGTTATAATCAAATTTTACACAGATTTCTACCCAAAAACGAGTACATTCCGTAAAAAATTAAAAACCGATTCGGTTTTACCGAAGAAAAATGTGTGGATTTATACCAAAGTCCAATATTGGCTAGCAAGTTGGTTGGCAGCTCTTTTAATAAGAGTTTTATGCAAAAACAAAAATTGTGTAACATTTTTGACAAATTTTTCATCGGATTGACATTTATTCGTGATTTATGCGCAAGTTCAACCCTATTTTTCATTCCCAACTTTTTCTTCGTTGCTCGATATAATCATAAGCGATAAAAATTAAATCTTGCAAATTCCAACACAAAAAGAAAAAAAAAATCGTAAAAAATTTGAAACCTACTCAATATTTATCGAAAAAATTAGTTTTTTTTATGTCCAACTCTTTGCCTTCACTAGCATTTTCACACGGTGTCGTTGCCCAAATTTGTAGATAATGACGATCAAAATTTTGCAAAACTGTCTGATTCTTGTTGGGAGAACAATTTTTACGTGACTTTTCTCTAATTGTAAGTCAAAATGGGGTTGTTTGGCCCTTCCCGACTTTCTCCTCGTTATTGGCAATTATTAAACGCCATAAAAATGCATTTTACAACAAATTCCAAGACAAAAACGAAAGAAATCTTCAAATTTTAGAAACGTACAATTCTCACAGAAAAATATTGGATCGAGCGTTTTAACCAAACACCTGTCTCTGAACATGTGTACTATACCATTCAAAAAGCTAATTTTTTCCTATACAACCTTTTTTCTTTATATGTTAACATTCGTGACCTTCAACTATGAAAAGGACTTCCAAAATAGACTCCTCAACTTCTTCGAATCTAGGCCAGCCGATTTCTGGCAAAGGGGCATCGACAAACTGATCAAATGGTGGCAAGACATCGTTAGTAATGCCGGAAAATACATAATCGATTAAATTGTTGCTATATTTGATGAGGAACTGTCAAATTTTCAACAAAAGAAAAAAAAACGCTCATTACTTATTACCCAGCCCAATACCATCCAGTTTTCTTCCTGAATTTTCCAATCTCCATTTGGAATGACGAAAAATGTGGACAACAATTTGCTTCATCGGAATTTCTCATCGCTAAGGACGATAAAGCGCTCACTACTTATTACTCAACGCAATATTTTATTATTTAATGCCAAGTCCAGCTCCGCCTTTGCGTACGCAAATACTAAAAATGTTCCCAAACCGCCCGATCCTTGCGGGAAAAAACGACAGCCGCGCGATTTCCCTCCAAGCCCAACCCTGCGCCGATCCTCGCCGACATTTTCCACGCCGTTCGGCGGCCGCAAACATTGCGCGCTTGCGGAGAATTTAAAGAACGGTCTCCGGCGCGTAATTAAAATATTCTGCTTGGACGCGTCCTCCGAGCGGCGCGGCGCGCCCAAGTCACACACAAAGTGTCGCCGAGACGCGCGCGAAAAAAGCGCTCGTCCTCGGCCGGCGAGTCCTTGCCGGCGCTCTCGCCGACGCCGAGCGTGCATTCCCGAGCGAAGCGCGCCGCTGAGCAAATGTTTGATTCGGAACGAACGACGCCGGCGCGACTTTCATTTGTTTTTCATTTCGGCGCGATGACGAACTCGCTTCGAACGCGACGCGAACTCGACGCGATGATTAAGAAAACAAATTCGACGGTTCGCGGCGGGTCATTACGGATAACGTCCGGCCGTTGATGGCTCGATAAACACGCGGAGCGATTCGGACATTAGGCGTCTCCATTAATTTAAATTAGCCGCCTTACCTTTTGTCTGCCGGATGGCGGCGGTGGTGGTGAAGGCGCCGGACGCGTCCGAGCGCCGAAGGCAATAAGGCGTTGATGTTGCCGTCGGCCGATGTAACCTAGGTGGCACCGTCGTTGTCTCTCGCTCTCTCCGCCTCACCCTCCTCGCGTCGAGTAATTTAATGAACAATGAACCGCAACAATTACCGCATTAATCACGCGTCCAGGGGATGACGCAGGTACGCGCTGAAAAAAAAGAACCCTTTTGTCAGCCGCCGCGTCGATAAATCACGGCGATGAGTTGCGATTAACGCGTTTAATTTCTCCTAATGAAGATTTATCGAGGATCAAAGCGCGAATTATTTACAGCGAAAACTGCGCGGAAAACACTTTCGGCGGAAAAAAAAAGCGCGGAGGAAAATATTCCGGGGACAGATTTAATATCATTAAAATTCATGGGGTCGACTCGGACGTCGGTTATGTGACATTCGCATTCAGGCCGAGGAGATGAGGGTGGCCAATAAACCAGCCGCCGTCGCCATGAAAAATCATGATATTTTCATTACATTTGTACAGTTTTACAAGCCCTTCGCCCGATTCCCCTTATCCCGTTCCCCGCGCGAGGGCTAAGAAAGAGAGAAGGACGAATTTAATAACAATAAAAAAGCATAAGGACTGCGGAGTTCGCGGGGCGGGTCCGCGCGCCTCGAAAGCTTTGCATCCCGCTCCGGTTTATGGCTGCTCGGCGGTTCGGCAATTAAAGGAATCGAGAGCGCGATAAAATCTCGACGTGGCGAACCGCCCCCGCTCCGGACGTCTTGCGTCGCCGAGACGCGCAATGGTTGACGGGGTGTAGTTTTCGTTTTTCGGCGGCGGAGGTGGCCGATTTTTGCGAGCGACCGAAATTCGCCGCCGGCGATTCGAAAGTTTCCGCTAATCTGGACTTTCCGAGAGTAATAAAAATCCGGCGAGCGCGAACGCGAATTATCCTAAGTGATCGCCGCCGGCTCCGAAGTGGGCCGCGAGCGCCGCGCTAATTTAAAGTCTTGTTATCAATAATTGCGGCTGCAATCGGCGGATGATTGCGAGATACGCACGCGTCGTTTTAACTTTTATGATCGAGGGCGACCGCGACGCGCCTAATTAAGTAGAATTTCGGCGAATCTTCGTCGAATTTTTGGGGCCAAATTGTGGCATAATTTGCGGATTATGTCCGAATCTAATTGATGTGTATTAATAGGCTGGACAATATTTACCATCGCAATCGTCGAAATGTTATTGGAAAAAGTGAACCATTAATTGACAAATTAAATTGGCGATTTCGTAAATTGTTTCCGGCAAAAAGTCAGACGCTACCTGTGGGTTGCGCGATGCAGAGTCTCGGACCATCCAGACGACTTAAGTCACTTCTCAGTCGCCGCGACACGAACCGAATGCCATTTGAACCGCTAACAAAGAAATAGCGATATTTAAGTAGTGTTTAAATGCGCGCGTTGACTACGCACACACATGTGCGCACGCACAGGTAGACTGACCGACCGCAAGTAACTCGAGCTGAGCGAGGTGCGCGCAGCGTGCGCTCGCTGCGCCGAACGCGAACATGTTCAGACTTGTCGAAGCCGAGCGAAGACAATAACAACTGATAACGCTCCGCTCGCCGCGCCGAATGTAAACAAAACAGAGCGCGAGATGTGCGCGAATCGCACGAATTTAGCACGTTTAGAAACGGGTCGAATATTTTTGGCGTTTTATAACTTCGCGTTTTAACTTATTGTCGGGATTATTTTTAAAGCGCTATATATAATTGTACAATATTTTGATAATAATCCGCGAATGTTAAATATTTTTGGAGGCGAATTGTGACATAATTTGTGGATTATGTCCGAATCTAATTGATGTGCATTAATAGGTTGGACAATATTTACCATCGCAATGGTCGAAATGTTATTAGAAAAGTGAACCATCGGTAAAATCGGCTTAATTGACTAATTAAATTGGCGATTTCGTACATTATTTCCGGCAAAAAAAAACAGACGATAAGGGTTATTACCTGTGGGTTGCGAGATGCAGAGTCCAGGAACATCCAGACGACTTAAGTCTCTTCTCAATCGCCGCGACAAGAACCGAATGCAATTTACACCGCCAACTAATAAATAGTGGTATTTAAATAATGTTTAAATGTGCGCGTTGACTACGCACACACACATCCGCCCGCACAGGTAGACTGACCGACTGCAAGTAACGCGAGCTGAGCGAGGTGCGCGCAGCGTGCGCTCGCTGCGCCGAACGCGAATATGTTCAGACTTGTCGAAGCCGAGCGAAGACAATAACAACTGATAACGCTCCGCTCGCCCCGCCGAATGTAAACAAAACAGCGCGCGTGATGTGTGCGAATCGCACGAATTTAGAACGTTTAGAAACGGGTCGAATATTTTTGCGTTTTAACTTATTGTCGGGATTATTTTTAAAGCGCTATATATAATTGTACAATATTTGGATAAAAACCCGCGAATGTTAAATATTGCACAATACAGGTCCTTAATCGTCGTTGTTGAATATATTTTGTACATTTTTTCAACTTATAACAATTCTTTTGCACAAAATAGTTGTTTTTTTTTTAAATTTAAATATTCGGTTATTACGAATAATTTTGGGGAAAACATTGGTTTTGACTAAAATAACCCAGGAAGCAACACCACTATAAATGCGCAATATTTTGTTCAGTGGACAAAGTGCACAATCAAACTAGTTGATTATCTCATTTAAACGAAAAACAACCGTCTTAAAATCCAAATTTAAGCAAAAAAACGTCTAAAAATTTTTGTTTTGCCCAAAGGAGGCTTAGGCTTTCGACTAAAATAACTCTGTTAACAAAGGGTTAACGAGCAACTATTCATTTACGGCTAATTGTAAGCCCACACTTTTGATATTTTGATAAATTTGCGCAATTTGCCCCATCAAACTTATCGAGTTTGTGAGCTGTTACAACCAAAAACTGATCATTTGTGGGTTAACAAATTAACACTGTCCTCAATTAAAGATGGAAAACTTTTGAAGATTGGGTGAAAACTGGCTATACAACATCCCTCTGTACAAAAAAAAAAACGTTGTTTTACCCCAAAAATTAAAATGTTTAAAGTTAACCAACAAATTACCACTGTCCCCATTTGGAAATGGGAAAACGTTTGAAAATTGACTATACAACTATCCCTCTGTGCAAAAAAAAAACTTTGTTTTGTTCTAAAAATTCAAATATTTAGAGTTATCGCGGATAATTTGGGGAGAAAAACTTGCTTGCGACTAAAATAACTCTGGAAGCAATGGGTTAACGAGTAACTACTCGCCTACGGCTAATTGCAAACCCATACATTTGACATTTTGATAAATTTGCGCAAATTGTCCAATCGAACTTGTTGATTATTCCATTTAAATGAAAACCAATCCACATTCAAACCCAAATTTCAGCCAAAAAAAAACGGATAATTTAACCAACAAATTCACACTATCCCCAATTGGGGATGGAAACTCTTGATGATTACGTGAAAATTAGCTAAATAATTCAAATATTTAGAGTTGTTACGGACCATTTTTCCCTTTGACTAAAATAACTCCCGAAAGCAAAGCTTTAAGGAGTAACTACTCCCAAATCGCACAATCAAACTGGTCTGTTGCCCCAATTAAATTTAAAATATCGCGATTTTGCGCGAAGAAGGGATAATTTAAGGAGTAAAGTACTATGTATATTTGTTGTAGACATATCGTTAAAATTTACAATTACGTTTATACAATTCAATGACCGTGTAAATATTAAACGAACAGAAAAATAATAATGATAGTGAAGCCAGTCTACTCGGAATATAACCCCCCAAAAACATCATCCCACTCAACCCCTTCCCACCCCTCTCAAAAACCCTTCCGTTCCGTACTACTCCCCTGTAAAAAAGGCCATGGAACACAAATACATGTCTTCTCGCTGTCGACGAAGCGCCCCCGACCGCCCAACCCCGGCCGCCTGCTCACACTCCTTCGGTAATCGACCGATTAAAGAAATAATAAAAATTAAACGATGTTGCATCGATTCTCCACTCGTGCGGCGCAAGCGTGCGGTGTGAAGTTGCGAAGGGAGCTTCCGTCAAGTAATCGTAAATAAATGTCTCGCTCGGCCGCCGCCGCCGCCGACTCAGTACTTGTGCTTGTGCTTGTGCTTGGCGCGCGCGTCGGGCGAGCGAGGGCGCGCGCGCGACGCGCTGTACGGGGACGGCGGCGAGTAGCGGCCGCCGGCCTTCGGCGACGCGTATCGGGCGCCGCCCCCGGGCGACGGGGAGCGCGCGGCGTGGCGCGCGCCGCGCCCCGGCGAGTGTCGGCGTATGCGCGGGGGGCTAGGCGGGCTGGGGGCTCGTGAGCTTTTCCTGCGCGCCGGCGAACGACTTTTCGACCTAAAATTGCAATCGTTCGGTATAAATCAATCAATTACGGCGAGCAGCATCCTATGAGCACACAATCCATGCAGAACCATCGCCATTTTCTCATTCACGCTCGAACATAACTCAGTCGCAACTCATCATAACCTCAAATTTGAGCTATCCATTCTATTCGAAACTTTCGGCGTTCTCTCGTTCACATAACTTCAAATTTCTGCAATCCACACCATTTTCGCATCTGCGCCCAATCATAACTCATAACTTTGTACTCAGTATTGCCTGAAAATCAAAGAAAGTCCATTCGAAATATTCGTCATTTTCTTTTTTGCACTCGAATATAACATAGTTTTCACTCATGATAACTTCGAATTTGAACAATTCATATCAAAACCAATCAACACATTCGCCATTTCGTGTATACTCAAACATAACCACATATTTGAACTATTCACATCAAGTCCATAGAACGATACGCCATTTTCTTGTTTACACCCAAACATAACCTCAAATTCGTACAAGTTTCTTCGTTTCCAGTCATGATAACCTCAAATTTGAACAATTCCCATGGAGCATTCGAAATGCTTTCACTCTGAGTCGAATAAACCTTGTTTTCACTTGTCAATTCCTAGCCTAATTTGCACTCGTCATAACCTCAAGTTTGGACCATCACATTTTTGAAACAATTCGCCTCAAGTACATCCAAAACATTTGCCATATGCTCACATAGACTCAACCATAACTTCATTTTCGGTCATCCTAACCTCAAATTTGAACTATTCCAATCAAGTTCGTAAAACACTTACACTTAAGCTCAAATTTGAACAATTTCCATGGAATCCCTTCTAAACCTTCAATTTTTTCATATTCCGTCGAATATTAGTTTTCACTTTTCATAACCACAAATTTGAATCATCTTACTTTTTAAACAATTCACATCAAGTCCTTCCAAAACATTCGCCATTTTCTCATCTATACTCAAACATAACCTCATTTTCAGTCACCATAACCTCAAATTTGAACTATTCACATCAAGTTCATAGGACACTTTCGCAATCTTCTCGTTTAGTGCAAAACATAACCTAGTTTTCACTCATCATAACCTCAAATTTGAACAATTTCCATGGAATCCAATGTAAACATTCGATTTCTTTTTCATATCAAAAGATGATTTCACTCACCATAACCTCACATTTCTTCGTTTCGCACAGTCATCATAACCTCAAATTTGAATAATTCCCATGGATTCCATTCCAAACATCGAAATGTTTTTCATTTTGAATCGAAAAAACCTTGTTTTCACTCGCCATAACTTCAAATTAGAACAATTTCTAACCGAATTAGCACTTTTCATAATCTCAAATTTGACTCATCACTTTTTTTAAATAATTCGCATCAAATTCATCCAAAACATTCGCCATTTTCTCATCTACACTCAAACATAACCTCATTTTCAGTCATCATAACCACGCATTTGAACCATTCATCAATCCAGCAACATCCTCAGCGACATTTCCAACCTTAATTCTAAGCATTGTAAAGTCTTGTGTGATTCAGAAAGGTAAAACTTACGCATTCGTAAGTTTTTAAGTAAGTAATTAGCAAATCGTTACCTGTGCCTGGACGTAGACCCGCTCGACGAACTTCGCGCATGCTTTTTATGTTTTCTAGAGGTACTACAACATTAGTAACAATCGTAAGGCCATGTCATCACAGTGCAACGCGAACGAAACACAGACAAATCGCTCGCGACAACTCGACAGCGCTTTCGATACGCTATCAAGTTGTCGCAAGCAACGAGCGCGGAGACGAGACATTTCACAGATGGGAGACAAACTAGTCCTGCTCGAGGACGATCTCTAACAACGGGTCCTCGCTTGAAACCATCGAACGGAGCCGCCAAGCGAGCTCGCGTGGTTTTAAGCGAGCGCCCGACTACTTAGCCGAGAAAACGCCAGGTACTTACACGTAGTATTCGTCCTCGGAGCTGTCCGCCTTGTCGCTGTCGTGGTCGCGCTTCCTGGACGCGCGCGGATCGGCGGCGCGCCGCTCCCGCTCCGCCTTGCGCAGCAGCTTGCGCCTGTAATGCTCCACTTGCTGCGGCACCGTCCAGCCCGACTTGACCGCCCGCTGGCCGGACTCTAACTCGTCTTGATACTGCATAGCTTTCACTTCAATTTCTCTTAATTTTGTGCGCCTCTCTTCAGTCATAGTTCTAGGTGTGTGGTAAAGCAGTTGATTATTTCGCACCGCGCAAAACGCAAAGCATGTGTTCAGAAATGAATCGAAAAGAGGGGGAGAATTGCCCAAAACGGCAAGCGCCCCTCCCCCTCGCTTGGAGTGGGGAGGGGAGAGAGAGGACAGTCTACACCTGCAACGTGCGCCACACCAACCTGCTGTCCGAGTAGTCGCCGACGTCGGTGTCCGCCTGCGAGCCGTCCAGACTCTGATCGCCGCCGTGCTCCAGCATGTCCCACTTGCTCGTCGTCATCGCCTGCGCCTCCACCTGCTCGGGATCGACCGTCTCCCACTTGGACTTGACGAAGCCCGCCATTGTCGAGGAGCTCTCCGACTTCACGTCCTCGATCACGACACCTAGATCAAACTACCTCGTGAAAATGACGGCGAAAGCAAGCGAGGACTCGTCGTACCGTCGTAATCGGAGGGAATGGGCGACGGGCTGCGCATGTTCTGCTTCATGGCGCTCTTCAGCAGCGCGGCGCCGTCCATCGGCACGTCCTCGTCGGTCTCGCCCTCCACCGGACAGCCGTCCACGTCCTCCATGGCTCTGTCGTCCACGACGGGGGCGGCGATGCCGAGGAAGGCGTTCGTAAGGCTGTCCATGAAGTGCTTCGAGAAGATCGAGTCCTCCCACGCCTTCAGCACGCGCATGATGCGCATCCGAAAGCCGTCGGCCTTCAGCCGGCCGTCCATCTTGTCGTACGCCGTCTTGACGAGCCGCATCACCTCGATCAGCCGGCTCTCGAACGCGCGGCGGTACGAGGACGCGCGCGTGACCTTCACGGCGCAGTTGTGCAGGATGTCGTTGATCAGATACAGGCGCGCCATCTTCTTGTGGACGGCGGTCGCGTCGTTCGAGAGCGACTCGACGACGCAGTCGGCGATCTCCTCGGCGGCGTCGCTGTGCTCGATGCAGAACACCATCACCTCGCCGATCTTCTTGCGCTCGGGCGTCAGGTTGCGGATGAGGTCCTCGAGCCGGTCGCGCTGCGTGATCGACAGCGAGCCCTTCGTCGTGGAGCGGTCCTCCTCCTCGTTGATCAGCTCGTCGGGCATGCCGGCGGTGTAGTTGTTCATTATGGGCGGTTTCCATGCGGAGCCGTCTGAAAATGCCAGGGAGTTTTGGTGAAATTCAATCATTTTGGTTTCAAACGGCGTGGTAATAGTAAAAGTTATCAAAAGGAGAGGCTAGGTGAGTCCTTGCAGAATGTTATAAAGAAAACATCAATAAATTATAACCAGAAATAACAAAATGGCGGCGTGACAAAGTCCAACATTCCATTTGGGAGTAAATTTGTCGTTTTTCGGCGTAAATTGACCAAACTCTCCAGGATATCGTAAGAATATCGCTTAAGTGGATACACAAGAGACTCTCCAATACTTGAGACTGCGATTCATAGAAAAAATTACTAGAATATAACCCGAAATAACAAAATGGCGGCGTTACAAAGTCGGACATTCCATTTGGGATGAAATTTGTCGTTTTTCGGCGTAAATTGAGCAAAAACGGAAAACTCTCCCTCATATCGCAAGAATATCACTTAAATGGATACTGAAGAGACTCTCCAATACTTGAGACTATAAATTTAAAAAAAAATCAGTAAAATAGAACCAGAAATAACAAAATGGCGACGTTACAAAGTCCGACATTTGTTGTTTTTCGGCGTAAATTGACCAAAAACGGAAAACTCTCCCTCATAGCGCAAGAATATCACTTAAATGGATACAGAAGAGACTCTCCAATATTTGAGACTACGATTCATGCAGCGTTACGAAGTTCAACATTCAACTTGCGATGAAATTTGTAGCTTTTTCAACGAAAATTGAACAAAAACCCAAAGTGATCTAAAATAGCCTAAAATATCACGTAAGTCGATACACAAGAAACTCTCCAATACTTTAGACTAGGATTCGGATAAAATACCCATAAATTATAGCCAGAAATAACGGCGTTTCAAAGTTGAATAATCAACCACAACACGTAATCGAAGATTATCCATCGAAAATTGACAAAAAACAGAATACTGTCCATTATATCTGCTAAACATCTATCGTCTTAATATAACCAGTAATATTTTACGTCTTTGGATAGTTTAATGTACTTAATATCCGTAGTTTTATCAAAAATTGATTCTTTCCTTGAAAGAATATTGTTGTTGATTTAAAATTGTAATTAAGGACGTTGTAATGAAAATAACTAAAAATTCTAAAAACAAGCGACTATATAGATGATATCTAAGACTATGTTTGAGAGAAAAACACAATAAATCATAATCAGAAACAACAAAATGGCGGTGTTTTAAAGCCAAACATTAAATTTCCACGAAATTTCATAGTTTTTCGGCCTAAAACAGATCAGAAACAGAAAACTGTTCAACATAACTGCCAAATATCTCTTGTCTTGACAGAACTAGCAATGTTTAACGCATTTCTATATTATTCCGGTATTTTTGTCATAAATTGTAAAATATCTCCTAGCTCCACTCCGCCATTTCGTCATTCTTGAATATCTCTCCCTAAAGAAGTTACTTCACGCCTCCTATTAAACAATTTCCTTACTAATACCCAAGAAGAATGTTCCAAACCAACACTTTCCAGTTAAACAAGCCGAACGATCCGACCGAATGCAATATCTTACCTTTAAACATCCGGAACTCCTTCGTACACCACTCCCTCTGCGAATCGCCGTGCATAATCGAGTAGATCTTCCACCTGTAGTAGTTATGCGCGGGACTCTGATTCTCGAACAGAAATCTGCGCGGAAAACATTACTTCGCCTCTGCATATCCGGCGCGGAATACCGAAACTCTAAAAACGGCGTTACATACCTAAACAACGGATTATTGATCTCCCTATTCATGATCATCGCCTCGAACATCGGCCCCTCGCGCACCACGAACTCCACCATCCGGTGGATGAGCATCAGGAGCGCCCGGTCCGTGGGCGAGACGACCTTGACGACGGACCGCGAGAGGATCTCGTTCAGCTCCTCGGTGCTCTTCGGCAGGGCGTCCTTGTCCTTCGTCTGCGGCTGCGCGTTGAACGGCAGCCCCGACGGCGGCGGCGGCGACGACAGCTCCAGCAGCGCGGGCGGTATGTAAATGGGATGCGGGGGGATCACCACGGACTTGCCCCAGCCGAGCTTCATTTCGTAGCCGAGCACGTCTTTGCCTATAGCATTTGCCGGAAGCGATAGTTTGGTGGAAATTTGGCGGGGAACACGAAAACTCACCGTTCAGACACCTCAAAGCGCGCTCGCCATCCTTGCGGCTCATGTAAGCCACAAAACCGCAGTTTCTACCGCGGGATTTCTCTTCGTCCGAGCGGGGCCACATGATTTTGATGCTGGCGAGTGGGCCGAAGCGACCGAACACTTCCATCAACTGCTGTTCGGTTATCTAAGTGAAAAACAAGCAAATTAATGAGTTTTTAAGAGTTTTTCAACGTTTTTCGGTGTAAAACTAAAGAATAACCAATACCTTAGGATTTAAATTGCCCAGATATAAGTTAGTAGTTGTAGGATCGCCATTATCAAAGGATCCGATGTCATTCCCCTTGAGAAACAGGTCCATGTCCGATTCAACGGCATTTCTACTCATTCCCTTGTATTTATGGCGTTCTTCCCTTTCCTCTTGTATTCTGCATATTATAAATTAATTATTACAACCGTTTTTATTAATATTTTGTAACATCTCACTGTTTCAGTTCTTCTTTGAAGGATTCCAGGTTGCTCTTACTGTTCGGCTTACGTTTCCCCAATCGGTCTGGTTTCTTCTCATTTGCCAACAATTTGGCATACGCTTGGGCGGCCTCGGCAGCATTAGCATCATTCGATGAGAGTCTCGACTGTGGTTTGTACAGCTTGCCCTTCTCACGAGTGTCTTCCTCTGAAACATCCGACGATTACAAACCAAAGATTAATTTGTGTTAATATCAACTTACTTCTCGCTCCGGCATCGTAGGTCCCTGCTTTGACCCACACTTTGCTGCCCCCATTGATTGGTGTCTCTTGAAATGTCTCCACGAACTCTTGGAATGCCTGCAAATTGTTTGGTGGGGAATGAATTCATGTAAATTCGGTTGGAATTAGCTGAAACGTTGTCTTACGTGTGCGGCGGCGCGCTCCTCTTCCTTCTTCCGCTGCTCCTCGAGTTCCTTCTTGGAGAGCGTGCGTTTGCCCATCGAACCGATCGAGAACGCTTTGAGCTTCTGCTGGGGGATCTGCTGCGAGACGAAAGCGAGGTTAGAAAGCACATAATTGTGATTTTAGGAGTAAATACCTTCATCTTGTCACTCATTTTGGTGTAGAGTTGTAGCACCGCTGGTTGTACTTAATACTATGGCGTAGTTTTGGTGTTGATTACGATTTGAGGCGTAGAACTAGTTGAAACTCGTTGGAAAACAACTTCATATCGTCGGCCATTACAACTAGTAGGTAAATAATGATAGTAGGGCGCATGCACCAACTGTATGTAACCAGTCTAACACGTTTATTTATTTTAAATCAAGTTGTTTAAAAGGAATAAAAATTACTAATAACCACTAAGATAACAATAAATACAATTATAATAATGATCTAATTTATTTATTTTATTATTGGGCTATAAATTTCAGTAAATATCATTAACTTAATTTAATGTTATGTTAGTTAACTAGAGGCAACCAACATTACAACTCGCATCCAGAATTTTGAATAATACAAATATTATATTTAATTTTAAGATGTTTAAAACCCACGTTATACGTCAAAAATAGCACTAAATATTTTTTTATGATTTAGAAGAATACGTTAGTTACAGAAACTTGAAAGATACTCATTATTACAAAAAAAGTAATCGATGCGGCATACACAAAACAAAAACTTTAAAAACACAAAATATTTATACAAATTTTATCGTTTTTAAGTAATTGAAACTCGGTTTTCGCACGAACACTACAAGAAAATAAATTTTAGGATATATCAGGATAGGCAGACGAAAGAAAACTGCGAAATGTGTAGGTAAATCGAATATTATTCCTATTTACAATTATTCAATAATTCGTTTTACGGAAAAAACAGTAATTAATATTTTTATGATTTTGTAGAATAAGGTAGTTAAAGAAACTTTTAAAAAAGAAATCAATTTATTGCAGCATTCGACTATAGGCAACCAAACATACACCAAACTAAAACTTTAAATTACACAAAATATTTATACAAATTTTAACGTTTTTAAGTAATTTAACCTCAGTTTTCATATGAAAACTACAGCAAAATGAATTTTAGGGAATATTAGGATAGGTAGACGAAAGAAAACATCAAAATGTGTAGTTAAATCGAATATTATTTCTATTTACAATTATTCAATAATCTTGTAGCACAGTTAACCGATCATCCCATAGACTTTCTCTTCGCACTCCATCCTTACAACTAGACCACCTCTGCGATAGTGTTAATACTTCTTTATCGTAATGCATAATGTCATAATAGTATCTTAAGTCGTATTTATACACAGTATCTCGTATTATTCATATCGTTATTGTTTGACTAGTAGTTTGAATGCTCGTAGCTCTAAAACGGTGCGTCCGATCGTCGAAGCCGACGGCGCCTACGTATGTTACAATCATTTAGCAACTTAGGGGGACAGTCCTCGATCTACGTAGTGTCTTACTTCACGATCAGTACAAATTCTAAAACGAATAAAAAGTTTCCTCGCGCTAAACGTGCCGCCGATATGAGCGCCATTCCATTGTAGCCGTCGCGCGCGTCTCCGCGTCGTCGCCGCATCGCTTCCTGGGGTATTTACACATTGTCTAAATATACATTATATATAAAGGGGGAATGGTTGCGTATTGGTCGCGTCTCCAATGCGTTATTATCGATTTCCTCGTCGACGCCGATGGAAAAGTCCCGCGACGCTCGGAGCGCCGATGATATGCTCGAGATCGGCGCCTCGAGTTCACCGCCCGCGCGCCAGACACTGCGCGACGAGGACGAGCAGCAGGTCGAGCGCGCGGCGCGCCGCCGCGCTGCTGCTGTTGCCGTGCTGCATGGCGGCCGGCTGCTCGCCGTTGAGGACGTGCACCAGCACGCTGGCGGCGTCGCTCGACGACGGCGAGCACGTGTAGTTGCCGCTGTCCGTCGGCAGCGCGCGCGAGATCAGCAGCCGGCTGGTGCGCGTCTGCTTCTCGGTGACGACGCTGATGCCGCCGCGCTGCGAGTAGTTGATCACGTTGCCGCCGCGATACCAGTAGATGAAGCTCGGCGGGTCGGGCGTCTGCAGGACGATGCACGTCAGGTTGATGTCGCTCCCGCTCTTGATGTACAGCTCGGAGTTGCCGAGGATCTTCGCCTTGGACACTGGAAGCAAACGCGATTTTCTGTCTACGACTCGATCCTGGGGATTTCTCGGCGCGCTTTTATGGTCGGAGTGAATTGTAGGTTAGTTTCGAAGGTTACGTAATTCTCCGGACCTGTACCTGACTTCTAATTTGCTTGACTTAATGTTTACAACTCAATTCTAGGGATTTCCAGGTGTTTTTAGTGTTATTCCAGTTGTTGTGTGTTTGTAGGTTAGTTTTGAAGGTTATGTAGTCTCGGGGCTCAATTCCTGACTTACCGACGTCCTACAATTTGTCTAACCTAAACTTCACAGGGGTTTCAGCATGTTTTTATGGTTGGAGTGCATTGTAGGTTAGTTTCGAAGGTTATGTAATTCCCCGGATCTATTCCTTACTTTGCATTTGCTTAACTTATTGTTTACAACTCAATTCTAGAGATTTTCAGGTGTTATCAGTGTTATTCCAGTTGTTGTGTGTTTGTAGGTTAGTTTCGAAGGTTATGTAGGTCCGGGGATCAATTCCTGACTTACCGACATCGAACAATTTGCCTAACCTAAATTTCACAGCTAAATTCTAGGGTTTTCAGCGTGTTTTTATGGTTAGTTTCGAAGTTTACGTAATTCCCCGGACCTATTCCTGACTTTTAATTTGTTTAACTTAATGTTTACAACTCAATTCTACGGATTTTCAGGTGTTTTCAGTGTTATTCCAGTTGTTGTGTGTTTGTAGATTAGTTTTGAAGGTTATGTAGCCCTCGGGATCAATTCCTGACTTACCGACGTCCTACAATTTGCCTAACCTAAACTTCACCACTAAATTTTGGGGAAATTTCAACGTATTCTTATTGTTTTCCTAGTTGCAGTGCAATTTAGGTTGCGTTTGAAGGTTATGTAGTCCAAACTTAACGTTTACAACTAAATTCTACCGAATTTTGATCATGTTTTTAGTGTGATTCTAGTTGTTGTGTGTTTGCAGGTCAGTTTCGAAGGTTGTGTAGTCCCGGGGATCAATTCCCGACTTACCGACGACGTTCAATTTGAACGCCTGACTGATCTTGGGCTCGGTGCTGACTTGACATTCGTAAATCCCCGAATCCCTGGTCTGCGGCGAAGCCACCTTCAGCGTCCACTCGTCGGAGCCGTCCGTGTGCAGCGACTGGAACCGCTGGTCGTTGGTGTACGTCAAGATGCCCACCGTCAGGATATGCAGATCTCTCTTCCGTATCCAGGACACCTGCGAACGCAACGATCCCGCCTTAAAATCCACCGAAACGTCCAAAATATAATGCGCCAATCCATCATGGTATCGATCAGTTATTAGCGCAACGTTCGCACCCCCGACCAAAAGCGAACAAAAACCCGCCCGTTAAATTTATTATCGATCGCGCGATGAAAATTAATATTATATGAATGCAAATTGAATTCCCGGATGTCACTCGGACTAGTTCGTAGGCGACCACTCTAATGCAAGCGAGCGCGGCGGATTACTTCGCGCCATAAATTTTATTCAAAACGTTCATTGCGCCCCCCCGTCCTCGACGGCAGGCGCGAATTAATTGAGGGCGCGGGAGCATCGTTCACCAGGTATCAAGTTTTGATTGAAATTTCGGCGAGGAATTCGTCGAAAAGTCGTCAGAAGCGCACAAATCGAAGCAGCTGATAAGGCTTTATCGGCACCGGAAACGGGCCCCCACGCCACCCCCTCCCAACGTAAACGATCCTCGTCGTTACGAGGAAAGCGTTTTCTTTGAAATTAAACCGAATTAAACAAGGGATGTTCTCGCAAGGAGCTTTGCGCTTTGAAAGCTTTTCGCATTATTGGAGCGTTGTCCTTGAACGTGTTTCTTTTTCTTCCTGCAACCCCCACCCCAGCTGACGCAACCAAGGAAACTTTCGCTACGTGCGCGTAGATGGCGCCGAGCGTTCCTATTAGCGCATCGGGGGTGAGCGAACGTCGGGAGTCCAGACCGACGAAGTTATCGGAACTCGTCGGGGGCGGTTTGGTACTCACGGCACGATCGCCGAGGTTGCGCACGCGACAGTGCAGATGCGCCGTCTGGCCGACGGTGGACGTCACATCGCGTCGCGACGAGTTGTCGAAGTACGGCTGCGAGAAGGGCTGCTCCCAGTAGGCGGCGTGCTCGGCCGCCCCTTGGCTCCGACCTGCAAGCAAACAAACGTCTTAAATATTTACATCGCCCGGAACGGCGGCGCGATCGAACGCGCTCGGTCGCGTCCCTCCGCCGCCGCCTTGTATCGCTCTCCGGGACGTGTCCCGACATTCTTTCATTGTCTCTTTGTGCGAGATAAAACGCCCTTATCTAACATGCGCGCCCCCGAGGCCGCGCGCGCGGATACGGCCGGATTGAAATATTCACCGCCGAAGGAAACGACGCGGAGATCTCTCATAGCTCCGGCGTCTTACATTCTTATGAGCTTCAATCTCGCTTATCTCCGCCCCGAGGCCGGGGGCGGCGGGCGCCGTGGACGGGAATAAAGTGACCAGTCGTGCGGACCACGCGCGTCGTTTCGGACGAGATAATTACGAACAATCATGTCCGCCGGAGGAAGTTATTGCGCTCGTGCGCGACTCTGGCGGAGGCGCCGGGCGCGGACATCCTGCGACTTCCAGAATTTTTTTCCTCGGTTTTTCTAAACAATCCCCTCCCCCCTTCCTCCTGGATCTTGTTTTCGCGAGCGGCGGCGTTTCATTAATTAAATATTTAAATTCACCGCCGAGCAGCTCGACGAAGGGGCGGGGCGTAGACTTGAAAAATGAATATTTGCATAATGCGGCGAAATTCGGACCAGCGGGACTAAGAAAGTCATAAAGCAGAGTGCTTAGCGTTGAATGTTCGCGTGCTCGCTCGCTCGCCGCGTCTGAAGGACGAGCAATTTGCATCGTTTGAAGCGGCCCCCTCCCCGTCCACCTCCGCCAGAAAGAAGCCGAGGGTTGGCAACTCTTCGACCGCGCTTGCACTAGACGCAAACCGCGCGCGTTAATTAATTAATTACAAGCTAAACAAATTTATCTTGTCGAGCGTCCGGAGAGTTATTTTCTTATTTCTGGCTTTCTAAAGTTTCGACGCTTTGAAGAGACGTGCGGAGTGGGCCGCCGGGGTTGGGGGACGGTCGAAGTCGAGCGCCGCGTTAGAAAAAAACGCTTTTAACGTTATTACACTCCTGCGAGGCTCGGAGGGTGGCACTATGATACATAAATTAAACAACGCGACAGAGAGCGACGCCGACCACCATTAATAATCTGCATCTCGTCAACCCCCCGTCGGGGAGAAGAAGAAACGCCGGGCGCGCAATGACGACGCGGAAAAACGAAACGCATTACGGCAATGACCACAAATGATCCTTAATTTCTCCCCCGGGGTGGACCGGCCGGGAGGACACGACCGGTTTCGTCCGAGCGCTCTTATAACCTTCTCAGGTATTTTCGGCGCGGGCGGAAACGTCGCGCAATCTCGACTCTCGGCTCGGGACAACTAGAAAATTGCAAGTTGCAAGTGAACGCGCTTTTGGTTTATTTTCCCGCGTCGATTTCGCGCCGCGCGTGGATAGAGAGAGATGGAGAAGTCGTGCGTTCTCTCTCGCCGCTCGTGCGCGCTCGCCTACGATCGTCCCCCCTCCACCTCAGCCCCTTGCCGGGCAACTATGGAATGGACATGAAATAACAGTAAACTAGCGAACACTTCCATGGCGGATTATCGTCCTTTCGCAAAGCCGCCATAAATTCCGCGACGAGCGCGGGCGAGACTTCCGGTTTATCCCCGGCGTATAAATATTAACAATGCTAATATAAATAAAGTCCGGCGCGCGCTCTTTCGGCCCTCCGCGGGCCTCCGCGCGATTAGTTAAAAATCCATTACGAAAAATTTATTTTGCGCGCGCTTAAAAATGTATTAACGGGATTATTTATGGCGCCATCTGTGGGCGGGGCTTCCGCCGCACACGTCACCTAAACGCGCGCCCTTTATAAATGTTTGATTTGTTTGTTCTGTTTTTTTTGCACATAATTGATGCGGAATTTTCGGACTAACTAAAATTAAATTTTAATCCCCTAAAAATAAAGGCTGGAAGGGGGTGTTTTTTAGGGGTGGGGGTTGAAAAAAATTAATTTGCGCAAAAATTACACTTTCAAGTGCTAATTAAATTAAAACCGAAGTTTTTCGATAGAGGGTTGGGGGGTGTAAATGTGTTTCACTGGGGGTTGGGCGTTGAAAAATGTGTCGCATTAAGTGCAGGGGAAGGAGATTAATTTATAAAGCATTTTTTGGTTTCCGCTCCTCGTTTCGGTTTTAGTTTTTAGTGGGTTTAATAAGAGCAAACCCGGCGCCTCCGCCATAACTTCCGTGTCGCTGTGCGAGTTGTATAAATAATGGCGTCGCTAACCGCGCCGCATACACAGCTTAATGACGCCGCGGAGCCCCGAGGGCGGCCCCTAATGAAATCCAACTTAGCTGCAGCCCGCGAAACAAGGACGCCCCACCCCCCAGACACACTGTAGGTCGCGCGCGGATAAGTGCAAGTTGACATCTGTTGCAATAAGGCCGCTCATTTCGAGCGGCGGGGATCTGAGACGGCGGCGGCGGCGGCGGCGGCAACGGCGGATGACGTCTTGACCCGGGGCGCAATTTCCCATCCGCGTCGCGGGCGACGGCTTTTCACTTACGGGCGCGGCGGCAATTTCAAATATTTATCGCGTTTTATCTACAGTTTTATGGCTTTAATTTCGACGCGCTCGCGGGCGCGTTAACGCGGCGCGCGCGGGGGCGCTGCATAAATCAATAGCGACGGGCGCGTCGCATAAGTGACCTCAGGATGCGGAGGAATGCGCCCGCCGAGGGCGGCCCAAGAATGCCGCCCCGGCGATGTAATTAAGAACTCCGTCGCGTGCGCTACAAATTGGAATCTTAGTTAATGGCCGGGCGGGCCGCGCAGCCGCGGGCGGAGCAATCATTATCTAATAATTACGGAAGCGAACGGCGCGGCGCAAATCGACACGTCTTTCGAGGACCGGCGCGCCGGCCCGCTAGATGGGATTGCTTCGAGGCGGACGCAAATTGCAATCTTTGTCTGTAAATTACTCGACTTTCTATTTTTAGCCACGCCCCTCCTCACTGTACGAGCCAAGTTAAAATTTGTGTGCAAAAACTAATTTTCGGCACATTTCAAACCATTTCAAATGTTAGGGGCGCGGCTTAAATTTTTAGGCAACGCCCCCTTGGAAAAATATTTTTGTCTAAAAACATGTTTTCTTTACGTTTTAGCACTTTTGACGAAATTTTGTGTTTTGTGGGCGGGGATAACATTTTAAGCCACGCCCCCTTGGGGGCGGAGCAAAATTCCTTAAGCCAAAAACAACATGTCTTTACGTTTCAGATGATTTTAAGATGCTTCATTTTTGCAGGGCGGGGCTTAGGTGGAAGGTGGGCGTGGCTTAGTCGATGCACGGGTACTGCTGCCGCGGACGTGTTTAGAGCGTCGGCAGGATACGGTTATACGGTTGTTTACGAAACTATTCATCATCGAAAAGCGCGCGATTTATGCGACGCCCACGACACCCCCGCATTCCATATTTTACGCCCGAGCGCAATAAACCATGCGAGTTTCCAATTGCGCATTACACACGGCGAGGTCCTTGGCGCACATCGCAAACAGGACGCGGCCATACATTCCCCGGCGTCGGCGCGCATTCTCTCGTTTCCAAAGTGAAAACTTCGCATATTCGCCGTGCGGGGAATGTGGAGAACTTTCCACTTGCACCCCCAGCGCAACATTCGAAAGAGTCGCGCGCAGGTGTCGAATAAAGGCAACGAATGTTTTTCGATTAGACCATTTCGTAATTTCGGCTCGGCGCTGGCGGGAGTGGGTGGGGCGTCGAGCACGGGGCGTGGCCGAATACTTATTCCAACAAATTTAATAATCACACCCTCGTAAAATAAGTGCAAGTGGCGCTAGTCGAGCAGGCTGCAGACAATGCCTGGACCTGCTGCCCGAACAAGGAAAGTTTCGCCGCCCCCTCCCCCCCCCCCCCCCCCCCCCCGCACCAGCC